>JAODAL010030570.1:0-49737 GCA_025379985.1 Phyllomedusa bahiana
TAGGGAGCACGGACAGGAAAAAAGAACAAACAATTTCCTCCAGCACTTTTGAGAAAAAATGAAAAAAAATGCCAAGAAATAGGGCACCTGGTGGAACAGGAGCGTTAACCACCAGAAATTTCCAAGTGAAGCTCAATTGGGTCCGCACTCATACGGAAGGGCAAGCGCTACCAGGACAGGGACAGTAAAATGTCCAGTGAAACAAAATGGGGTTGAAAGACTCCTTTTTTTCCTGCACTTTTTTAAACCTGGGGTCATGCAGTTGGGGCTCATGCTGTGGCCCAGGACAGGTATAGTCTATGTCCAGTGAAACTAAAATGGTGTTTGAAAGACTCCTTTTTCCGGCACTTTTTAATCTGGGGTAAATGCAGGTTTGGGGCTCATGCTGTGGCCCATGACAGGTATAGACAATGTCCAGTCAACTAAAAGGGTTTGTTAAAAGGACTCCTTTTTCTGGAAACTTTAAATGTGGGGATCATGCAGGTTTGGGGCTCATGCTGCGTTCCAGGGGACAGGGTATATCCAATGTCCCAGTTTCAAGTAAAATAGTTCAAATCATACTGCCTTCTGTCACTTTTTAATTTTGTGGGTGATGCTGGTTTAAGGTCATGCTGTGGTACAAGACAGGGATAGTGAATGGTCTGTGATTTTTTTTCTGTGGCTTTTATAACCAAAGGGTGTGTTGCCTAAAGTAGCAGGGTATCCATTTGACTGTTGTGGATTTTAATTCCAGCTTCTCCAGCCCTTTTTGGGTGTAAAAATAAAAGGTTTTTGTTGCTCTCCCCATAGACTTTAATGGTCATCGATCATAATCTACCATTGACCATCGACTATCTTGTCGATGATGGTTGACTATCGACCATCGACCGATGTCGATGGCCAACGTAATCGCTCAACACTACTTATGATGTCTCATACTAAAGAACTCACTTTTATAGAGCGATTTTTGGGGAATGTCACAGCTTGTCTCAGAGACTGCTTCTCTTATCGTTCTAATTTCTGATTTTGTGGGGATTGAAACTGAAGTCCAGGTGCGTCCAATGCAGCTGCATGTACATTTTAAAATGCTAACTGCTCAGTTTCTTGAGCACATGAATATCCAAAGGGTTATCTAAGCCGGTTCCTGTTGTATTCAGTTAAAGAAACAGCGTTTTTACAATCCAAATACCACTTAATTTTTGGCTGCTCATTTATTTTGCGCAATTTAGATCCAGAGGTTAATTAAGCATTGTTCTGCAGTTGTAGTCAGTAAAAGAAACGTTCTTTTTCACCGCCAGAGAAGAAATTTTGGCTGTAGCATAATTCCCTATCCAAGGTTAATTAAGCCTGTTTGTGCTTTTTATATTAAGTAAAATACACAGTTTTTTTTAAACGGCACATACAAGTAAATTTTTCCTGGCCATTTGTGGAGCGCAATTTATATCCAAGGGTTACCCAAGCTTGTTAGAGGGTTCATTTGGAGTCAAATACAGGGTTTGTATTTATTATATACAGATATCCTCATCAAACAGTGTCTGTACATTTTAGAACAAACAGTATGTCAGACAGAGAGGTGGCAGGCTCTTCACCTGCGAGTGGCAGTGGCACAAACATTCCTGGAGCAGGCCCAGGTCGCAGCACAGCAAGTGGGTTGTGTGGCCGTGAGTCAGTAGGGTAGCAGCAGTGTGAGGTCAGGAGCCAAGCGGCCACGGGGTAGAAAACCCGCTTCACAGGTCCAAGAAAGTAGTGGCAAAGGGGCTCAGCGAGGCGCTAGTAGTCACTCAGTGCGGAGCGTTGGCGGTAAAATCAGCTACTCGGCGGTGTGGCAGTTCTTTGCTAAGACACCGGAGGAGCTGAATATGGGTATAGTAAATCTGTGGCAGAAAGTGAAGTGTGGCCAGGGACAAAACGTTTGGCACAATGGCCCTGCATCAACACATGCAGCGTCACCATCCGGTGGCCTGGGAGAAACGTGGCCCAGATGTGGTGGCCCATCCAGCCGCAGCAGCAACAGCAGCAGCAGCGCCCAGTGGCACGCATGCCATTGCAGCCAATCAAGGCTCCACCACCTCTGCAGAAGGGAGTTGTTTCTCTTTGCCATCAGCTCCCGGTCCAGATCCACTCTGCCACCCCAGTTAGAAGATCCGCTGGACTACTAGGCAGCCAATCTGGATGTGTGGCCGCAACTTGCTGAGTTTGCAGTAGAGAAGCTGTCCTGCCCGGCCAGTAGTGTGGCATTAGAGCGGGTGTTCAGTGCGGCGGGGGCCATCGTTACCCCAAGGAGAACCCGCTTGTCCACGGGAAATGTGGAACGACTGACCTTTGTCAAGATGAATCAGGCGTGGATCGGCCAGGATTTCCACACACCAATGCCTTAGGCGTCAGATTACATCAGCCATGACGCCTCACCCAAACTTTGAGAAATGAGTATGGGTTCAAATTACCTGCCTCAGCCACTATTCAGATGCCGCCACCCGCCTGATGCCACACATCTGCTGAGAGTTTCTCCATCTGCCTACCACCATCTTTACCAGGGACTGGTATTTCCACCCACCTCCAAACTCTATCATTGTGCCACTCTATGACCTCATGCTGCTGTTGCTGGTGCCGTGACCTCCACACTGTGTCATTGTGCCACTCTCTGACCTCATGCTGCTGCTGTTGCTTCTGCCGTGACCTCCACACTGTGTCATTGTGCCACTCTCTGACCTCATGCTGTTGCTCCTGCCGTCACCTCCACTCTCTGTCATTGTGCCACTCTCTGGCCTACTACTGTTTTTGCTACCTACCAGAATGTCATTGTGCCACTTTATGACCTCTTGCTGTTGCTGCCGTCACCTCTACTCTCTGTCATTGTGTCACTCTCTGGCCTACTACTGCTTTGCCACCTCCAGATTGTCATTGTGCCACTGTCTGAACTCAGGCTGCTGCTGTTGCTGGTGCCGTGACCTCCACACTGTGTCATTGTGCCCTTCTGTGGCCTACTCCAGTTTTTCCCAACTACAGAATGTCATTGTGCCACTGTCTGACCTCATGCTTCTGCTGTGGCTGCTGCCGTGCCCTCCACTCTCTGTCATTGTGCCACTCTCTGACCTCATGCTGCTGCTGCCGTCACCTCCACTCTCTGTCATTGTGCCACGCCGTGGCCTACTACTGTTTTGCCATACTACTTTTTGGGCCACCTTCAAAATGTCTTGTGCCACTTCGACCTCATCGCTGCGGGGCTGCGCCGTGACCTACACCTTGTCATTGTCCACGTTGACCTCATTCTGGCTGTGGCTGCTGCCGTGCCCTAACACTGGTTCATTGTGAAACTGTCTGAATCAGCTGCTGCTGTGGCTGCTGCCGTGACCTAAACACCTGTCATTTGTGCACTTCTGACCTCATGCGCTGCTCCCCGTACCTACACCTGTGTCATTGTCCCGCCTCTGACCTCATGCTTTGCTCCTGCCGTCACCTCCACACCGTCTTATACCACCTTGGCCAAACCCCTTTTTTTTTTCCCACCTCTAAATGTCTTTGTGCCACGTCTGACCCATGCTCTGCTGTGGCTGCTCTGTACCTACCCACTCGTCATTGTGCCACTGTCTGCCTCAGGGTTGCCAAGGCTGCTGCCCTGCCCCCACACTCTGTCATTGTGCCAGTTTGGGCCTCATCTGCTGTTTGGGCCTGCGTGCCCCTCCACACGTGTCATTGTGCCACTCTGTGGCCTACTCCTGTTTTTGTCACCTCCAGAATGTCGTTGTCCCACCTCTACCTCAGGGGCCCTGTGGCCCCGCCGTTACCTCCACACTCTGTCACTGATGTTGCCACCTGAGCCCTCAGCTTTTTTTTTTTCCAGTGTCGCTGCCATGACTTTTTTGGCTACATTCCCCCCTCATTTTTGTCAGTTTTGCCCTTTAAAGTGCCCGGGGAATTTTATAGTGAAACGATTCTAAGAGCGGGGGCAGTCATATGCATGTCATACAAAAACACAACATTGTAGGAAAACCAAACCAAGCTCCCTCTGCATATTAAACAGGCCAACGTTCTACAGCACCCGCAAGGCTTGGCAGCCGGGAAATACGTTTTTTAACGCAAATTTGCCCCGAACAATCGACCAAACAAATTTTTGCCAAAAATTCGGAAAAGTCACCAAATCGATTTTTGAAAATTCGCCCATCCAAATTATAATATTTTTTAAATAGCTTTCGTGTTTAGTGCAGGCACATTATCGACCTTGCTTTCTACATTTATTTAGGTTTATATGATTTAAGCAGTTTCTGGTAAAGAAAAATTTTCTCGTCACTGTTACTTTACTGCAAATACTGGAGAATATTTCAATTTTTTCCTGTTTCCGCAGGGCAATTTTGAGGGAGTAACAAAGCTTTTGAAGTCTTTAGTCAGCTTATTTAATTTGCCTTACTTTTTAAACTTTTTTTTTAATTACCAGCTTAAAATATACAATCTGAAATTAATGTGGCGTCAGTCCTGAATGTGTTTTGATTCACTAAGAAATAGTCTTGGTCTATTTTACTTTCTATGATTTCTATAATACCTATACTTTTAGGTGACAGGTAATCATAAACTTTATTCAGTTTCATTAGCAATCCCTAGTATAAAACGTTCTGGTTCTTGCAGGAAAAAAGTGCTTGAAACTATCTATAATTTAACTTGTTCAATTAATTACGCTTGAACTACAGATTGAGGACTTTTAAAAGGGCTACTTTGTGAAAAAAAGATTTAGAAAAATACTCTAAATACCACCTTTCTAATATCTCACTTTGTACTTTCATTGTATTTTCCCGTGGGGTCTCTTATTTAACGCACTTTTTGATGTAAAAAGCTCTTTCTTTTAATAAAGGGAAAAACTGTGCTGAGCTCAGGAAATGGGGTGACCAAAGGGGTTTCGTTTTTACAGGGCCGACTTTGAAGCCGCACCCAAAGGAAAACTTTAAATGAGGGGAGGGAGGAAGTAAAATAGATAAAGCACAGCAAATAATCATGTGGCTTGCAGTTTTACATAGCATATGGAAACAGTCTTCAAACAGGAAATGGTGCGTTTTTGGGCCCCGGGGATTAGAACTACAACAACACAAAAAAGACAAAAACACAGAGTAAATAATTAATGACTCATAGGAAAGTATTGCTCTCTCCCCCCACAAAAAAAGAGCTCATATTCACCTTTACAATGTTTCTTCGTAGTTTTCTGTTTTGTTTCTGGTTTCAACTGAGTAAGATGTCACCGCTGTAGTGGTTGATTGTCTGACACACACCACCATTTGGATATAAAGCAGTGGCTAATCATCAGTGGCTACAGCGATGACATCCCATTTGGCTGGAGCTAGGAATTAAACAGAAGACTGGGGAAAATTTTTGCAGACCAGTGCTGGATTTTCTGAGGGGAGAAATTTTAATTTGTAAAATCCGGTGTATGACCAAATGGAAACTTTATTTAAAGATGTTGTTATTTACACAATTTTTATATATATATATATATATAAATATATAAAAATATTTATAAATATAAATATAATATATAATATATAATATATATAAAAAATTTTTAAAAAAATTATATATATATATTATAACAAATAAAAATAAAAAAATATTATATAAATAATATAAAATATAATATTTTAAAATATATAATATATATAATATAATATATATAATATATATTACACAAATTGTAAATAAATATATATATATGTAAATAACATCTTTAAATAAAGTTTCCATTTGGTCATACACCCTGGATTCTACTTGTAACCCCCAAAGGGAAGGAATGTGTACAGTGGATTCTATAGAAAGAGGCATTCACCTTTTTTTCCCAAGATGCTTTGGGCCACAACCCAGCACCCGGGGGTGACATCACAGAAAAAGGGAGGAGAGAGGAGGGGGAGCGGGGGAAGAGGCAAAGTGAGGAAACGACAAAGAGAGGGCTCTGAGAGAGAGACTGAGTTTCCCCCCGTGTGCCTAGGGGAGACCAGCTAGTCGGGGGGCCCCTGTCAGTGCAACCCCACTTTCCACCCAGGAGAACCTACCTCCCCTGCCAGGGCACCCAGCGCCTGAATTTACAGCAGCAGGAGGAGCCTATGTAGGGCTGATATGAAAGGAGTAGACGCTGGCAGGACTTTTTTGATTCGAAGTTGTACATTTGGGGTGGGACTGTCTGCAATTTTTAAAGGGCTGAGCTTTTCAAGTGCCCCAACTTAGCAACAGAGCCCCAAAGACCGCGGAAAAGGGGCCCCAACTTTAAACTGACACTGAACCCGGGGGCAGCCTTTTTGATTGCACCTCACTGTGATCCTTAAAAGGTTAACTGATGTAAAATTACTTGGGGTTCCCTGTGTAGGCCACCACGAAAAGAGAGACAGAACTGTAACCTACCAGTAGGGAGTTTTTTGTACTTAGTTATTGATGTTTGATTAGTTAGGGTTTTTCACCTATTTTCATTTTGTAATTCTCCAAGCCATATATCACCTATTGACCCTTTTTGAAATAAATCGCAAAAAAGTTTTACCCCAACTCTGGGAGGTGTACTGAGCTTAGACAGGGGTTTCCCGAGTCGACCCCTGGGAGAAGAGGAACCACCTTTCCCGCACACCTGGGTAGCTGATAAAGATTGGGTTGAGGCACTGTGTCAAGGAGGTGAAACGACAACACACCCTTCCCAAGGGTGGGGTTTGGGACAAAGGACTACATACTAAAAAGGGTGATATAAAGTTACTTTCACTTTGATAATTAAAAACTTAAAACTTTTACACAAAACATTAAAACATTAAAAAGTGCTCAAAATATATTACATACAGAAACATATAATCCATTGATCACTATACTATTATCCCCTGAAAAATAAAATAATTCCCATTAAAACTAAAAGGAAAAGGTTGGGTTATAAATTTTTAAAACAGTATACCAGGGCTTAAGAGCCTTAGATTCCAGGTGGGGCTGTTCTTATCAGGACGATGTCCCCATATCTTACTAGGTAGTTCTGTATATAGGGTATAATAGGGATAGGTTACCCTTATACCTCCTCTTTTTTTGGGTTTTTAATAGAGCTAGAAATTGTAGTGCAAGATTTAAATTTACCATTCCGGGGATCCAATTTGGGAGTATCTTTAAAGAAAAATTGGGTAAATAGTAGTCTGGGGAAAACCAAATAAAATTCTACATAACCCGTACACGAGCTCTCTTATCATTAGCTTGCAAATTTTGTTGTGAGAATGCTGTACCACGTAGACACTGCTCCTTTAGTGACAACAAGTGATAACAATACTACCCAGCGTTTTAGAAGAAATCGTGGAAGCAGGGGTCGTGGGTTATTACCAGGAGTATTCAACATCCGGGGTGGGTTTTTCCAGTGCCAGGTTAACCCTGAAGAACTTGGGGTTCAGGAGGGGGGCCCCCCATACTGGAAAAATACTGATCTTTTGGTTTTTTGGGGGCCCAAAACTTTGGGTACGGGAGGCTTTTTTTTTCAAATGAGATAAAGCTGGCGAAGTTTTAAATGTGGGGTTAGAAGATCTGGACCTTTTTGGGGGGAAAGGGGCACCCCCCGCCACGGTGATCCCAGGTATTCCTTCCCCCTTCGTGGCCCCCTTCTCCCAGCTGATGCCGTAGATATGCTTATAAATTCCTGGGAACTTTGACCTTAAGAGGGGGTAATTTAAGTATTTTGTAATAATATTTTGCGTGCTTTGCCTTTTTAATCTTTATTTTGCAAAAATGTATTAATATCACACTACTTCTTTTTGTCTTTTTGTAATCATGAATTCTTCATATAATAAAGTTAATAAAGCATTTGATGTTGCCTTCTTTAAAGCCGTATCCGACCCCTTAAAATAGCTGGCATAACAGAAATGTTCTGCCAATCATGGATTATGTGTTTCTGTATATGATATATTTTGAGCACTTTGGATTTTTCACATTTTAAGTTTTTAAGTAAAAGTTAAGTTTTATGTTTAGTCTAGTGAAGTAGTTTCCATCCCTCTTGATGTAACTTATGTGTGTATCAGTGCTGAGATAGCCCTTGCATGTCTCTTCCTTATTGGTATAGAGTTAAGGGTTCAGTTATGTTGTATATAGATATGCCACTTTCTATAACATTTATTACATTTGGATGCAAAAAATATGTTCCAACTGCTGTGAAATTGCAAGGATTCAGAATCTGAAGTCATCTCACGACCATACCCTTTTGCAGGATCTCACATCTGATAAAACCTCTCTGTTCAATGACCTTATCACATCAAATATTTAAACAAACCAATATCATATTAAAGCCACAGAACATACAAAGAACATACAAATGATTTAAATATTATCTATAAATTTAGTTTAGATACCCAGTCTTGAAAGTGCTGGAGATAAATAAGTAACAAGTAATATGAATAATGGTCCATTAACAGATCCTGAAAGGACCTTGTTGTACCAATTATTCTAGATAATCTTACGTCTCTTCAAACAGTACAAGAGACCACGTTTAGGCAGGCTTTGTTTTGCTTCTGCTATCCTGCCATGCATATTACAGTTTTCCCATAGTAGTAGTTTATCTGGTAGTTTAGATTTGGCATAGCAAAGTGTTTATGAGATTTGATATTTAAGCGTTCTCGATGCAAAACCTTCCAAACTGCTCTTGTTGATAAGTATTTGGGTGTGTAAAACAGAGGATTTGGATGGGGTGGCACAATGTGATGGGGTAGGGGGCTGATTTTCCAGGAAGGTGCACTCTCTGACAAGATATTGCAGACACGGTAAACATGTATTTTCCAAGTGATTTTCTCAAGCACTTCAACACAATCCAATTGAGTTGGCTACAACCCATGGAGTCAGTGTTAGAGAGCTCAGCTGTGGTTGACTGAAGTTATTGGAATATATACTAAGCAATAAGATAAGAGCTCCCTTTGCAATTTCTTAGGCAATTTCAGAGCTGAATGTAGAATACAATATCAGCACTCATCAATATGAAGGCCTCTATTAAAAATAGTAACAATGGACCTACCCAAATGTAAGGTTGTTTAGAAGCTTTTTGAGTAGTTTGAGTAGTGTGTTGGCATATCACTCATAAATGATATACGACCTACATATTGTGGTCAGTACTTATAAGCTGTTCGCGGTTTATATTATTCTCTTTTAACATTTTCACTCTCCAGCCTGAGTCTGTGTCAGTCACTGAGAGCTGAAAGCTTGACTGTTCTGCAAAGTCCTTAAAAGGGACAGAGAAAACTGGCCATGTGCGACTACTTCTCATTTTCCTGAGACCAGTACAGACTCCAGACAGGCAGTGAAAGTGCCAGATATAAATACCTCTTTAACTAAGCATATTAGGAGAATATCTTGATGTGCCCTTGAGAAGATATTTAGATTTTTAAAATACCCCCCACTTTTATTCTGGATTATACAATTTAGTGAGTCAATGCACAGTCATATTATTTGCTTCTGGGAGATCTGTCTAGCAAACTTTCAAGCAACCCTGATATTTTTTGCATTGAGAATGTATAAGCATTTTTTTTTCTGACAAACAATGGTCAAGTGATTGTCAAATAACACTGTCCACACACTAATTCATGGCAGATTGAATAAGTCAAGTCAATCTATTACTGCAATTTTATTTGTATTAAATAATATTGCTCAAACATATCCCTGCTGGGATCAACCAAACTTGTGAAAGAATTTGAGTTCGGGACTAGTGTTGAGCGATTACGTTGGCCATCGTCATCGGTCGATGGTCGATAGTCGACCATCATCGACAAGATAGTCGATGGTTGATGGTAGATTATGATCGATGACCATTAAAGTCTATGGGAGAGCAACAACACCTTCATTCTTACACCCAAACAGGGCTGGAGAAGCTGGAATTAACATCCACAACAGTCAAATGGATACGTGCTACATCTTAGGCAACACACTTAGGTTATAAAAGCCCATTCACTATCCCTGTCTTGCACCACAGCATGAGCCTTAAACCTGCATGACCCACAAATTAAAAAGTGCCAGAAGGCAGTATGATTTGAACCATCATTTTACTTGAACTGGACATTGAATATCCCTGTCCTGGAACGCAGCATGAGCCCCAAACCTGCATGACCCCCAGATTTAAAAAGTGCTGGAAAAAGGAGTCTTTCAACCACCATTTTAGTTACACTGGACATCTACTATCCCTGACCTGGCTACAGCATGATCCCCGAACCTGCATGACCCAGTATTAAAAAGTGCTGGAAAAAGGAGTCTTTCAACCACCATTTTAGTTTCACTGGACATTGACTATACCTGTCCTGGGCCACAGCATGAGCCCCAAACCTGCATGACCCCCAGATTAAAAAGTGCCGGAAAAAGGAGTCTTTGAACCACCATTTTAGTTTCACTGGACATAGACTATCCCTGTCCTGGGCCACAGCATGAGCCCCAAACTTGCATGACCCCAGATTAAAAAGTGCCGGAAAAAAGGAGTCTTTCAACCACCATTTTAGTTTCACTGGACATATACTGTCCTGGGTAGCGCTTGCCCCTCCGTATGAGTGCGGACCCAATTGAGCTTCACTTGGAAATACTGGTGTTAACGCTCCTGTTCCACCCAGGTGCCCTTTTTCTTGGCATTTCTTTTTCTCATTTACTACAATGTGCCTGAGGGGAAATTGGTCTCTTGTACTTTGTTCCTCTGGGTCGTGGCTTCCATACTCCATGTCTCTGATAACCCTTCAATCCTGGTCAAAGGTTTTTCGGTTACCCTCCCTTGTACAAATTCAGAGAATTTTTTTTACCAGCTATTTTGTTACATGCAAGTTTTTTTAGTAGAGTTTAATTCTAAGCAAAACACTCATTATTAAAATAGGATGGGGAAAATCCAACATGTCTTTGTTTCTCTTTTTTTAAATTGTATTAAATGGGTTTTGTCTCAAATAAAGGGATTGGATGGATTCCTAATAAAGTTTTGCAAAAAAACTCAGTAGTGATTGGGAAAACAGCCTAGTCCGCCGGCCGTTGTGGGTCGACGGGCTGACTTGGGGTGTATCCTCGACATTGCGCTGCCCACCTAGGGGGAGTCGAGGGTCAAGCCAGATAATTGTTCCAACTTGTTTAACTCCTGGCCCACCACCGGACAGTGAGGACAAACAAACAATGCTGGACTCACCAGTTCTCTCGTTCTAGTTAATAAGCCCGGTCCAGAGATACCGACATTATATGGCAGGGGTTAGGGAACCCAAAACCCCTTGGGTCGTTAGCATATTATACTATAGGGACCGAGAATTTAGGCGTTCTGTGGGCAACGCTTGATCAAGGCAGGGGACTAACTCGATTAACGTTTATAGATTTTAATTAAGCCTTGGAGGGCCCAACAACTCTATACATGATGGATAAATATATACAGGTAAGAGAGCTGGTTGACAAAATACAATTATGGGATTACAGACAAAAAGGCAGTTAGTTAATATAGTCTCAATTTACCGTTGTTGGCTTCGGTTGCCCGGCTACCCGCACGGGGGGCATATGTTGGGCCCTGGCTTGCTGGAGTGATGTGTACTGGGCTGCTCTCCAGGTACCCCCCTCCTTGGAATCAAAAAACAGGAAGAGCAAGCCTGGCTTACCGGCTTATTTTATCGCCGAGGGGCAGCACCACTTGGCAACGCCCCCTACAACCACACCCTGGGCACGGTCTATGAAACTCCTCCACTCAGGTCATGCAGTTTCCTGATACAAACAAACCAAACAAAAAATCGGACTATAACACTCCGGCCACGGGCGGGCCATTGCGACACAGGACTAACCGAAAGGCCGCATCGGTACAATCCAGAACCGTCTGGGCTACCCCGGATGCCTTGAGATATCAAACCTGCTATAATCTTATGGACACCCTGGTGGCCGGTTATGGATATCCTCTGTCCCCATGCGTTTCTGGAAAAACCGGGGAGGGAGGAGGAAATGGGGCCTGTGTGTAGGGGAGACCATATTTGCGAGCATATGAAACCCGCAGCACCTGTTATGAGCGAATCGCCTTTAAATCGAATATGAAAATCGGAGGTACGGGGGGGGACCCGGACTGGGTTTGATTGATTGAATCTTTGAAGCTGGGGGGGGGACTAGGCATTGTTTAAGTGCTAAATTAGTATTCATGAGGATCCTTTCATGGTTTGACCCCATGCTGTGGCGATTTCATACAGAGAGGGCATATTACAACTGGGGCTTCAATTACTGTGTAAAATTGGAGTTGTCCTAGGCTGGAGCCATCTGAGTTCTTGGATCTAGATTAACATGTAAATTCGAAGCTTGTCCTGTGGTGGGGGAAGGCCGTTTGATCTGGGAACTAGATACAGAATGGGGGAATGCAATATAGTGATTTCTTTTCTCACCACCTCACACCTCTTTGACGGCGCGCATAGGGGGGCCCCCCGCACCCGCCACCGTTGCTCCACCCGGGCGGCCCAATGGACACCCAGCCACCTTGTCGGGGGACAACCCATCGGCCGTTTTTGATCGGGGTATCGGCCCTCTTCCGGTATGGCCGAATGAGGAGTTTGTATGCTGGAAACGGGACAGGCTCCAGCGTTAGCAACCTCCCATTGGTTTCCGGAGGGGGGGGTACCGTGTTGTAGCCAGCTCAGAAGGGTTGTGGTCTGTCCTACACAATGACATATGCCGCCTGGTATAGATAGGGTGCAGCCCACTGCAGGGGCCCCACTACTATCGCCCCAGGGCATTTCTTTTTCTATGGTGGGAATAGGCCAACTTCCCTCGCGCTTAGGAAGGCTTCCGGTCAGGTACCAATAACGGGATGGTTCCTGTTCCGGTTGCGTCCACCTGGCTGAGCCACTGCACCGAGGCCAAATGTCAACTGGCGTCAGGTTTTTTACTATAAAACTCCGGGGTAAGTCGGCGGCTTTGTAGTACTGGGGAGCTGGACTAGGCGGACACTCTGAGGGCTTGGATAAAGCCGTTCTCGCAGTCGTTTGTACCAAATCGGGGATCCTGCGGAGGGGGGCAAACCTCTTCCCTGGTGAGGGTCTGTCAGGGGCTTTGCACAGGCTACTATAGTGTGGAACAAAACTACTATAGTTAACCAGCACGGTGCCCAAGGAAGGAAACTTCACCATGGCTTCTTGGTCATGGGGGTTGGGGCCACAGGATGCGATGGGCCATCCACTTTCCATCTTTCTGGCTTTTCCAAGGCCCCCCACCATTCTTACCCCGTATGCCAGTAGTGGCGACATCACTCATGGGCCCAGCTGGGCAATTTCCGGCTTGATGGTCAAGATCTGCCTGGCGGATTACGTCCATCAGCCACTTGCGGTCAGGTTTTGCCGGAGGTGAATCTCCAGGGTGGGACCTGAATTTGCTATGTCATCCAGGTTCGCAGCCGCGTAAACCTTCAAGTCCATTGAGCAGCGTGTTGACCTTTCCGCTGAAAGGTGGGGCAGGGAGCATTCTTTACATGGGCCCAACGGCTGACAGTTGGACTCGCTTTACAGTCCAAATGGGGTGATTAAAGGAAGGGATAGCGTTCCCTTTGGCCTCTAGGGTCAGGGGGAATCTGCACATATCCCGGCTTCAGATCCATGATGGTCAGGTACTTGGGGCACCCTGGCCCAACCTGACTCGTGCCGGTCTTCGCATTGGCGTGGCATTGGGTTACGCATCAGTGGGACGTGACAGCGTTAACCCCCTGTTGGTCCACGGGCTGAAACCGGCGTGGGTCTGATCCTTCTTGGGGACCAAGGGAAATACAGGCGAGGCCCAGGCACTGTTGACGACTGGAATGACCCCAGCTTTTCCAGCATCTCGTCAATCTTCCTCACGCATGTGCTGCTGCATTTTGGGGGAGATCCGATATGCTGAAGCCGGTTTGGGGGGTGATCCCCTTGTTGTCCACGTGATGTGTCGGCTGACTCTTGCCTTCCAGGGCACGTTACAATGGGGTTTTTAGAGGGTGCCAAAAGTGGGGGACCTTGGTCCTCCAGGATGATTGTCCACTAATCTCACGTTTCTCTATGGACCACCTTGCACCTGGGACCGGGGGGGGAAAGGCTAAGTCCAAGTAGGGTTCTCGTCTCACCTTTTCATCGGGCAGGTTGCACACGGGAAGGGGCACCATTTACCTTCCCGCTCCATTGATCTGGCCTTCATTCATGTTCAAAGTGGAAGGCCTTCAGCCTTCCCGGTCGTGGGTCCAGGGTGACCAGGTACGTGGACTGCCGTTTGAGTTGCTGGTAGCCACACATATGGGCCCTTCCCCAGGCTGCCATGAAGCTTGTCCTGTGGTTCTTACATGGGGACCGGACCAGGTCCCACCACTTTCTGGGGGTCCCACTGGTGGTTCTCTCACCAAGCGTTCGGTCGTACCACTGCTTTGGGTCGGCTGGGCCCTTGCATATTCTCGGTGCACTTGATGCATCAAAGGGCCTGGGCATTTTGTCTTACGGAAGCGGCACGGGACATACTCAATGGGACCGGACAACCTCCCGGGGTTGCTATGTATCCTCTCCAGGCCCTCCTTCACCTGAGCCAGGGGCCCCCGTCACACAGGTCGCCCATACAGGAGCTGCAAAGGGGTAGCAAAAACCCGTTGAGGTTTGGTGGGAACTCTTACGGTATGCGAAAATGGAAATAGCAGGTCGGGGACCGGTACGCTCCAAGGTTGCGGGCCACGTGGGTGTCGACCCAACATTAAAAGCCATCTGATTCAGGGGTGCCATGAACCGCATCACACAAGGCCAATAGTCTGTGGGTGGGTACGGGCCTGCCACCAGATGTTGGCACCATGTTATCAGCTTAACACCACCAAAGGGGACCATCCATTAGCTGCGGACAATGATACTGGGTCCCCCCGGTTCAGTGAGCATTTCCTGGGGGATAGCCCAAATCGGTAGAAAATTCTCCAGTAAGGGGCGGTTTGCCCAACCCTTGTCGGCCCCGACTATGGGACCGACAAGGCTACCGCTTCCCGGGGGTACCCGAAGAGAGTGGGTAGTCTATAACGTCAGTATGAAAGCGTTCCCGTAGTGCTGGGAAGGACAGCGGTCCCAAATAAATCCCACAGGCCACCTCCTGAAAGGCCTTTTTGTTATGTATAAAGTCGAATTCTTCTACAAAATCATTTTGCAAATATGTGTCCATTAACAGTGTCATACTAATTCCTGTTCTGACAGCACCATAACCTTGGGAGCCACTCTTGACAATTGTGAGAAAAGACAAATGTTGTTAGAGAAACAACATTTTTTTTTTATAATAGGACCTTGTAGTCGTAAAGCCCCCTCCCCCCCCTCCCCCCCCCCCACCCCCCCCACCCCCTCTGCCTCCCAACAACCCCCCACCCCCCCCGCCCCCCCACACACACCCCCCCCCCCCCAACCCCACCCTCCCTGCCTCCAAAAACATCCCCCTATCCCCCCTCTCCCACCCCCCCCCCCACCCCCCCAACCACCCACCTACCACAACCCCCCCCCACCCCCCCCCACCCCCCCCCCCTCCCCTCCGCCCCCCCCCCACCCCCCCCACCAAAAATAAAAAACAATAATTCATTTCAAAAAATATCAGATACCAACAATTGTGGAAGAAAACAAATGTCCTGTTAGAAACAAAAAATGTTTTATAATAGGTCCTGTATATAGATGCATGTCACAGCCACAAATGCCCACCAAAAAAATTCAAAAAGCATGACACTGAGCCACTTTGGACACTCTGGTGAATAAAAACAAAATGTCTGTTAGAAACAAAATTTTTTTAGAATAGGCCTGTTAGTATAGTGCCCGATTGTCACAGCAAAATTTGCCCCATAAATTCAAAGAATGTACCTTGCAGCCACTCTTGGGACACATTGTGAAAGAACAAAACATGTCTGTTAGTACATTCAACAACATGTTTTTTATAAATAGGGACCTGTTGTTATGCTGCATGTCACAGGAAAATGCCCCCCAAAAAAAATTCAAAGGCATGACCCTTGAGCCCCTTTGGACAAAATTGTGAAGAACAATATGGCTCGGTTAGAGAAAGAAAAAACAACATTTTTTTATAAATACGGGGACCTCGTAGTATTTGCTTTGCCATTTTTTTTCATAAAAAGCCCGCGCATGACCCAAAAATAAAAAATTATAATAAAAAATTGACTTCTCAGGCCCCCCACACTGTTTAAAAAATGTGAGGGAGAAATGCCACTTATAGAAAGCACATTTCTGTTCCAAAGGCCCCATGATTATTTGCTGTATCTTCACAGCACATGGACCCAAAAAAATTATAAATATCGAACATTTCTCAGCCACTATTTAAAATGTGAGGGAGAAAGGCCACTTAACAAAAAAGCCACATATCTGTTTTCCCAATGGACATAATTATAAGCTGTTCTCACAGCAAACATGACCTCAAAACCCAGTGACAATGCAAAAAAAATTCTAAAGATTTTAAACGTGAGCTAAATGGAAATTACGGTCTTGTCATGGAAAAACTTGGTTGGTGGTCTTCTTACAAGTCTCCTTACAAGGCAAAACCAGCAAATTGAACTGTTGGGAAAAAACAAAAGAGGAAATAAAACAATTGCAGTTAAGAAAAATGACATTTCTTTAAAAAAACAATTTTCAAGAAGAACCAATTTCTGTTTGAAGGGAGGAATTGTGAGTAGACCGGCAACTAAATCCGGTGACCCTTCGGGCATTTGGGGCGCCACAATATCATCAGGAGATCCCACTGCCTGATTCATCTTGATTTGAAGTTCACAACGATCCACATTATCTGTGGAAAGCCGGGGCATGCGTTGTCTCGTAATGGACTCCTCCAGCTGTTGCTGAAGGTCCCGCCTAAGATTATGACGTGGCTTGCTGGGCAGGGACACAACTCCTCTATGGCGTGGCAGAAGCAAGCTCGGGCCATTTTTTGTTTTCGGTCCATTTGGGGATACCCAGGAAGTCTATTGGGTCCGGATTACACATACAAAAAACATCGGTGTTGGGTACACGCAGTTTAGTCGTTGCAACCATGATCTTAAAGCTGATCTCTGTCGTGTTGGATGTTTGCCCTTTCCCGGCATTGCCATGCCGTTGGTGAGGTGGTAAATAAAGATTGCCAGAGGTCACCCATTAGGCTTTCTGCCCCAACTTGCCTGCTGCTGCTTGCTGCCCTAAGGGCTACTTTGGCACTCTACTCGCGGTCACGTCGATGATGCTCTGTTCCACGTTGACATTTGGGGCAACGTTGTTGGAAGGCAGAACGCACACAAACAGGATGTCTCCCAGTTGATCAATCAGCACAGGTCTCCATTTCCTGCATTTTACTCTCTATTTGGGGGGGTGGAAGGGTAGTGCTGACGTTTTGTTATTGTACCGGGGAATCCTGGAGGGTGGACACCCAGTAACTATTGTTCATTTTTTTTGATGGCCTTAAATTTGTGAGGATAACTGTTGGAGAGGAAATGGAGATCCAAGCACTCTGCTGACGAGGATGGAGCCATTGATTTTCCCAAGCCTCGGGTAGAGGCGGGCACTAGCACAACTGATATTCCTCATCTTCCTCCTCCGCCTTCAAATGCGCGCCAAACCTCTTTCCTAGTCAGGGACGTCAGTAACGGACAGTCAGGTGTATAGGAACACCTCCTTCCCTCTCATCCATCCTACCTCCTCCGCTGCCTCCGACACAGCTTCAACACAGCACCTGATCTTGCATGAGATGACTCACCTGATGCGCCACCTTGCACAGCTCTGGATCCCGAACCACTGCTAATGAAGACCGGAAGAAGATGTTGAAAACTGTCGGGCCTTGTGGATTTGATGGAGAGAAGAAAAGGCTCCGTTGTACGCATCTGTGTCCGTCTCCTCTCCGTCGCTCGGCAGGTCCTGGTTGTTCAGAGTATCCACGATCCGTTCCAGAACTAAGATCACCACAATGCTCATGCTGAAAAGGGCATTGCCGCATGACCATTATTGGTGGCTTATTCCAAAAACTGCGCAAGCGATGGTGCAGAGCACTTTCACCTGATACTCTCGGTTGCTCAACACCCCGAGGTCCGCACAGCTCCTTGTCAGGCCATGTGTCACTTCGTAATGCATAATGGCATTGCGCTGCTGCCACAATCGCTGGAGCATGTGATGGGTGAATTCAGGTGTTGCCACGTCAACAATGAGACGGTTGACGGCGGAGGCTGAGCTGACGCTGCAAGCAGCCATGCGGGACGAGCAGGGTCGAACGGCGGCGGAAGTGCGAACTTAAGACTATCTGAAGCATTCCTCAGCAGGCAGTCCAGACCCGGGTAGCTCTTTAGAAATTTTCTGGATCGGGACAAGGTTCATGACATGTGCAGCAAGGGATGTGATTTCAGCCTACTGATCATTAAGGCGGCTCAGCAGATTTCGACAGTTATTGCACTCCACCTTGCCTGGCACAGGTTCTTGGCACCAGCCATTCAGCGCTTGGTCTCGTGCGGAGAGCCGTCCACAGTCCTGGAACTGTGTGATGGACGGTCTCAAGATCAGATTAATTTTAACAGGCGGCTCTGGTTGCTCTGGGCACGTGATGCCACAGAGGACCTTGGGGGAAAGAAACCCTGCACCATCCCTGCGGTTTTTGAAGAGCGTGCAGCCAAGCCTGAGATTCCACCGTTCACCCCGAGAGACATCCACCCCAGTAACCCAGTGAGCCTGTCACAGAGATTTACTAGCGCCATTGGCGTGCTTCTAGTCCATGTGTCGGTGGTCAGATGGGACTTTTTTGGCCCACAGATGCGACAACGCAGCTTGAAATTTTAGATGACCGTGGCTGAGACAGGGCAAGGGACGGCTTTTCTGGCAAAGAAATGCCTGCTCGGCATATATCTGGTATTGGGGGCAGGCAAGGGCCATGACGTGGCGGGGAAGGAAGCATTCTGTGTTCCACCAGACGGAAAGGCAACTATTCAGGCTTTTGGGCTTTGGGTTGGTTTGGGTTAAATTGTTTTTCGTGCCTCCAAACCTGGGAAGACAGGGGAAGGCTGGCTGCTAGAATGGCCGCTGTACGGCAAGAAGGTGTCAAACTGGCGGTAAGTAGGAGAAGGGCGGTAGGTAGGATGGGTTCTCTTGTGGTGCTGGTGGTAATCGGGCGACAGTGGAGGGCTGAAGCGGAGGCTGGTCCTGATCATGACTATATGAGGAGGGACATGGGCAGGCTGAGGGCGCTTGGTGGTGGCGGAAGGAGGAGGAGGAGGCGGAGACAGAGGTTGTGACAGTGGGTTGGAGGCCCGTCGTCGGTCTGGCCCTTTTTTGGCCCAAGTGTTGCCTCCATTTCTACTCATGCATTCGCTGCATGTGACTAGACATGTTGGTGGTGGTTATCACCACCTAATGGTTCTTGCCTCTACTTTTGTGTTCTACGGCAAAGGCCGGGCATATGACATCGCGGGGTGAATCAGAGGCTTGCTCAAAGAAGCCGGCTTGAGAGGGTCCTGGACCATTTTGACGGCCGAAAGCGAGGGAGAAAACCGTGGTTTGCGCTGACCGTATCTTGCGGAATCATATCAGCGGACTTCTGACGGACGCCACCACCCTCCTTTTTGATGGCGGAACCCGTATTTGACTCTTACCCCATCGTCTTCCTCCTCGTCCTGTCTGATGAAGCTGCTCGCAAGCAAAATTCTGCTGAAAAGACCACGTTGGATACGAATGTCGTCATCACATCTTCAACACAAGTGACTTTTTTTTATACGTCGTCGCTGAACATTCTGCATTCCCAGGAGCTGCGGGCATACAAAGCAAGAGGGACTTGCAAGGCGGTTGCGACGACACGGGATATTTGCCGATTGACTGGCTTCCTTCTCCTCTCGGTGGCTTGCAGCTATGGGCGTAGAGCAGAGAAAATCATCCTCTTTGCCTCTTGATCTTTTAACATGCCTTCTGACCCCATACCGTATTTTGATCATCAAAGAGGTCTTCAGAAAATGGATTTTTTCCACAGTGGAGGTGGGTACACGAGTTGACAATTTTGGGCTGATTCATGTTGGACGGATGTGGTGATGCTGATGACGGAATTTGTGGCCGTTGACTGGGAGGAACGAGGAGGTATGCTGCTGCGGATGCAGGTTGCTTTAACCACTGAAGCAGATTGGCGACGCTGTTGTTACTGAGATTCACAGGGCCTCCTACCCAGCGATGACAGGCTGACGGTCCATTGCAACACTGACGAATCGCAGGCATTCGTGTTGTCGCCAGCCTCCTGGGAAGGAGCACCTTCTCTCGTACCTCTACCTCCATGTCCTACCCCCCTCTGCTGCTGCTTACCACCTGAATTTCGCTCATGTTCAGAAATATAAAAATTTGAGGGAAGGTATGGAAGAGTTTTGAAAGTCTCTTATTATAAGACGCGAAATCAAAGCTATTCTCAAATCCCCTCAAAATCAAAAACAAAATTGCTGGATTCAAATTTAACTGCATTAGTAGATCTATCTTTTTAAACAAAGCTGGCCTGCGCCAAAGTGAAAAACACGTATCTGTAATGTATTGGATAATTAAAAGGTATTGTTTGGCACCTTCAATTCACCTGTGGTAAACTATACACAATTGCTGTATTCAAATTTTTAACTGCTAGGTGGCTCTATCACAAATCTGGACTGGGCACAAAAGTGCAAAAAACTTTATTTGTAATGTATTCGGATAATATAAGTATTTTGTGGCACCTATCAATTCACCTGTCGGTAACTACACACATAGCTGGATTCAAATTTAACTGCATGGTGGCGCTCATCCAACAAATATGGACTGGGCAAAAGTGCAAAAAAAAACGTAGTATCTAGTAATGTATTCGGATATAAAATGGTATTTTTTGGCACATTTAAATTCACCTGTGGTGGACTACAAAATGCAGTATTCTACATTTAAGTGCATGGTGCCTCAATGGAAGACATGCTGTAGTGCGCCAAAGTCAAAAAAAACATTTGTATCTGTAATGTATTCGGATAATAAAAGTTATTTTTTTGGGACCTATCAATTCACCTGTGGTAGTAAATACACATTGCTGGATTCAAAATTTATTTAACTGCAAGGTGGCTCTATCAACAAATCTGGAAACTGGGCAAAGAGCAAAAAACACGTATCTATATATGTATTCGGATAATAAAGGATTTTTGGCACCTATCAATTCACCTGTGGCCGTACAAATTTGCCTGTATTCAAATTTAACTGCAAAGTAGATCTTTCAAACCAAAGCTGGAACCTGCGCCAAAGTGGAAAAAACACGTATCTGAAATGTATTCGGATAATACAAGGTATTTTTTGCACCTTTCAATTCATCCTGTGGGTATACTACAAACATGCTGTATTCAACATTTAAGTTGAATAAGCAATTAGACCTGCAGTTACAGAAAAGGATGTGTATCCTTAATATAAGTTCAGGCTCCAAATATCCATCGAAATATTTTCCAATGAAAACTGTTAATAAATAAAGCTATTGCAGTGCAATGTCTACCTAAGTCTTGCGGTGGAACTTTATCCAGTATTCTTTATAGAGCTTGTCTGTGTTCGCCCCGCGGGGGGCCGGCCCCCTCCCTACACCCCCCCCCTGTGACTTTACAGTTGTAGATGCTCCTTTATAATTACTCTACCTAACTAACATAAAATCTTCCAATCTCTAATCTAACAAGTTGTAAGGATCAAGCTAACAGTAGTAGCTTTCTCTGTGAAGATATATAATAATTTCGGCTGAGCTGTTTGGAAACAGGCATGAGCGCCGTCCTACTGCTCTGAGAGATGCTGTGAGACACTGAGGTGAACAAGAAGGGCTGTTGCTTATGAAAAACGACCCGGTCTGTGATTTTTTCCAGCCAATCGACCATACACATTCCAATCTGGACGTCGCACAAACATCTCACCCTGCTCTATTCTGTAAGCAGATTTTGCTGGCCGCCAAAAGAAGGAAGCGCCGAAAAAATGGCGCGCATCTTATAGTTGATGCACAGATTTTAACCTATAATTATCGCATGATCTAAAAAATTGCGTATCAACATAAAACTGGCCGAATTTCAACTTTGTCGATAATAATCGCTCAACACTATTCGGGACATCCGAAACCCAACTTGTTTTTAATGCAGAAGAGAATATGAGTTTCCAACCCAAGAACGGTTATAAATAAAAATCTTCTTTATTGATATGTATTAAGATCAATTAATAGAACAAAAAACTGAATCTATAACGCTTATAAGGTATGAGATATAACCACTCTGCTAACGTGTTTTGGATTATAGTTTCCTTAATCGTGGCAATCTGTTTTTACTCTTACCTGAAATCTAATTTGGGGTTCTGATTTTTTTTTTTTCAACATATCCTTAGCGTTTAATTTATTGTTGCAATTTCAGTCTGGTGGCACTTCAGGTCTGATGTCACTTCTCTGGTCAATGTGACATTTGCCCAATATTATGCTAACGCCTTAAAAATGCTTATAAATTCTAACCTGCTTTAAAACGATGGTAATTTTTTTCTTTTTTTTGGCTTGTTGTTCTAAATCAAATCACTGACATTTGAGTCAAATACAATTTTGGCCCAAAGCTAAAGCACAACATAAGTTATCGCGTTTACTACATTTCATGAATATTAACAGTAACAGAACACTGAGGTCAAAACCGACACATTGGGCTTTATGTATCAAAACTGTCTCTGTTGCTCATAATGACCAATCAGAGCCCAGCGTTCATTTTAAAGTGGTGTGAAAAAAATTAAAGATGGCCTTTTCTTGGTTGCTGTGGGCAACAAAGACAGTTTCACTGTTAGGCAGTTTTGATAAATGAGGCCAGTGTGTTTGGCCCATTGCAGAACCTAAAGGGCAGGGAACTGATGATAGAAACATCCAAATATTATGGTCTCCTCCCTTACGCACTGCACTATGCATCGCATCAGTTTTGTCTGTAGCACTCCTTTATATATTCATTGACATATATATATATATATATTATATATATATATATATATATTTAATTTATATATATATAGAGATATATAGATATATATACGATATACATATATATAGATATTTATACATACATATACAGTATATACTAATATATATTTATTATATATATATATATATATAGTATATTATATATATATTATATATATATCATGTATGTATATTTTTTGTAAGACTCCACTCACAATTCTCAGCCGCCATCTTGACTCGGCCCGGCGATCATTCAGCTCTGGGATCGCCGCTCTGATAAGCGAATGGCACACTGGCACAGGCTTCTTTCTGGCTTCAGCCTGTTTTATTCATGCACAGGAAAATACAACCAGAATCAAACAAAATCCTCAGGCCGTCTAGCACACTAAACTTTTTGCAACACAATTAGGTCCCTCTCTAACCTGTGTCTGAGTCTACCACTCTGACCACTATACACATTCTTATACCCAGTCATCACTGGTTACAGGCTTCCCACAGCCTCTGGGGGGGAGAAGCCTCTTCTCCTGGTCTCTGCTACTTTACACCGCCAGGGAAGCAAACACGCCACCTGATCACCTGGAGTAAAAGGTCTTTAATAGATCCTCCTGAGACCTACCCAATACCTGGGCTGGACCATAGGGACTGGAAAACGTTGGGAACAACACCCACCCATCTGCTGGTTGTTCCAGGAAAGCCAGCCCTTAGTGGACTGGAATTTGCCATGCTCTGTACAAGAGTCAGCACCCTAATGTTGCTGACTGACAATCCCTGGCTTTCTCCACCGAGACTAGATAGATAGATAGATAGATAGATAGATAGATAGATAGATAGATAGATAGATAGATAGATAGATAGATAGATAGATAGATAGATATAGATAGATATTTAATAATGTATATACTCAATAAAATATGTATACACTCAATAAATGTTTAGGAATTACCCAAAACATTATGAAACTTAAAATGTTTAATTAAATTTTGTTGGGTCAGTAGTGCAAAATTAAGATGTATTTTAGAAATCTTCCCATGAAAAAGTTTACTAACATGGGCTAAAGTTGAAGAGAATAAGACCTGGTGTAACTTAGTAATACATGCTATAATGTTATAGGAAGAACAATGTCTATTTCTATGGACATGAATGCAGATGTCTGTACGCAGCTGTTAGAAAATGGGATGACTAAGCTCTAGAAGGAGAGATACTGCTTGCCTCCTGACCCTTCAGTCATCTTACATATCTCTAGATTTGATATTTTCCACAAACATTTGCATGCACATTAGTAAACACTTCTTTCCTCTGTCTCTGGAACTCTGTTTATTTTCCAACCACATCTGCTGAAGGTTTGTTCCAAGCACTTACTACTCTTTCAGTAAAACAGAGTTACTGAAAAGAGCAATGAATGAAGACAGGATGAAGAAATGAGAAATCAGAGAACAAATCCACTTTGTGACTAGGTACATAACTTTGTATAACAAAAAGCAACAAGCTCAGGCGGCTCAGATAATCCCAGAGGTAACTGGTGGCATTAATATAACTTTTACCATATAATAATGGCAGGAACCATCGCCAATAAAGATAAAAATTAATTATTATTAATCCATTTAAAAATTCATGAGGAAATTCAATAAAAACGCTGACGCGTTTCATCCGACTAGCCCTTAGTCGGAACATGCTGGTTCCTGCCATTACTATACTGTGTGGTGTTTCTATGCATAACTTTTTGATCATTATAGAGCAAATCATGTCAGCAACAATTATTAGATGGTGACATTAGGCCCTTTCTTGGACATTATTTTCAAACAATTCTTTATAAAGCCTGAGCTAATAAGGTAGGTGGGGAATTAATGACTAGTTTTTCTAATTTTAAAGATGTGTTTTTTTATTCTCCTTTAAATGACTAGAATAGCATAATTTATACATCTTCATCCCATTGGTTGTACCTAGGAGTTGTCTGATATGTTAGTCACGCATGTCCATGGTCATCCTTTTAACTTTATGCAGGGATATAAGAAGGGGGAGCAGGAGGTATGTGCCTTGGGTTCTGGATGCCAGGTGCTGCCACCAATGAGCCTTGTACTCATAGTCTTTGTATTTAGCTACAGAGATTAGGCAGAAAATTGCATATTTGTCCATGGTAAAAAAAAAAAGCTACAACTACAGTACTTCTTCTTTATGGGAGGATGGGAAATAGCCAAACATACTCATATATGTATTAATATTTCCTTTGCAGTAGAATTGATTGGAGTGGCCAGTCAATATAATGCAAAATAAAACCTGAAGAAATTGCAGCTGATAACTAATACTTATAATACAAGTCCTTGCATATACCAATCAGAAGGAGCTGCTGGAAATCATTTTCTATTTGAGGACAGGATCTTCTTTGGGTCATGTACTTTATATAAAATATACCATTAAAAAGAAAAAGGGGCCCTCTCCTGGTGCCCACAAGAGCCACTAATCCGGGCATGCAAACTTGGACTGGTCCACAGGGAAACAGGGGAAATCCGTAGTGGATGCCTGAACATAGCAGACCTGGATTTTCTTTTCAATTGAATATACATCCTTGGGTGAGGCAGAAAAGCGAGAGAAAGAGACAAAAAGCAAGAGGCAGAGTAAAAGAGGCATGTACAGTAGCTGTAGGGTGGGACCCCAGAATCAACTCCACTGATGAGCCCCTGAATCAAATCTGCCGGAACGTATAAAGTGTGGTATAGGACATGTAGTACCACACTGTACTGTAGAGAAGTACCGACCAATCACTGTATGCACTTAACTTATACAGATGATGTTTTACTAGTAAAATGTTCATGATAATGCGCTGGGTCTTCCATTAATCACATGTGCCGCAGATCAGCAGTGTCTGACATTGCAGGTTGCATTCATACTCAATATTCAATGTTCCAGGAAAGCCCATTATATGTTGAAACGATTTCATCTTGTAGCCATTGTAACTTGAGGGAGCGCATTATAGAATATAGAACAAAAACTATCTTGATGCTAAATATGGTGATGAAATGACTGGCTTCATATAATTTCTAATCTAAAGAGCAAATCTTCTTTATAGGCTTAGTGTCTTATATGGGTTACAGGACAGCTGAGTGCGTGGAGTCAGGAAAAAATCGCCAGGTATAAGGAGGGCTCCAGAAAAGGTATCATATAGTTAATAAATGGCTACTTTGTAAGTGGACATTAACTATATCACATATCTACTTATACCGGCAAATCATCCTGGTTCTAAGCACCCAGCTTTCCTGTAACCCGGATAAGACACTAAGACTATGGAGAAGATTTGGGGCAAGTAAATTTATTTCAGCATGCCACAAAATTAATATTACAAATTATTATAATCACAACATTTAACATCGACAGTTTTTGTTGGCTAGGAAGAAGCTGAAACAAGTTTATGAGCGAGAGCTTCTCTGCTATATACCTGACAAAACTCTGTGCTTTTCTACACTGTGCCTTGCTGCTGAGCATTCTAGTACATTTTGTATCCTTGAGTGTATGAAACTAACCCCTTCCTGACAAAGTCTATTTTTTCATGTTTGTGCTTTCCTCCCAGTTTTCCAAGAGCCATAACTTATTTTTCCCACCTACATAATCGCACCAGGGCTTGTTTTGTTGCAGGACAGAATGTACTTTT
Organism: Phyllomedusa bahiana; assembly: GCA_025379985.1. Taxonomy (NCBI): domain Eukaryota; kingdom Metazoa; phylum Chordata; class Amphibia; order Anura; family Hylidae; genus Phyllomedusa; species Phyllomedusa bahiana. The sequence goes on from JAODAL010030570.1 coordinate 26,480, forward strand.
TAATGATGTCATTAATCTTATACATAAGGTACGGGGAAAACACCCAAAAATTCTGTGTTGTAGAATGTGAAAAAAAACAAACAAAACAATAATTGTACCATTTTTGTGGGAGGTTCTTTTTTATAGAGTTTGTTTGGTATAATTAACGTCATCTGTATTCTGCAGGTCTGTATGATTCCAATGATACCAAATATCTAAACTTTTCGTTATGCTTTAGTACTTTTAAAAAAATAAAAACATTCATTACTTTTTAATTTGGCACAGCAGCGACATTGTCTGCAATTTTTTTTCCATCAATGGACTTGAGTGAGATTTTTTTACAAGCTGAAATGTAGTTTTTATTGGTACCATTTGAGATATATGTGACTTTTTGAAGACTTTTATTGGGGGGGACTTGAAATGACCAAAAAAAAACACAATTTTGGTGGTGGGAATTTCTTTCATTCTGTGGTATTTACCATACAGGATTAGTGATGTAACAGTAGCTCACAGAAGTGAGTACACCCCTCACATTTTTGTGAACATTATGGGCGACACGTATCAATGGGGCTGTACCAGATATCTGGCTTCTTTACAGCCCGATATCCAGCACAGCCACGTTCATACATTTTCAAATCTCCTGCACGTCACTCCGTGGTGCATTACATTGCGTCTGCGGCACTTTACAATACGCCTATTTTTTTTTGGGGGGGGGCATGCGGGAGGCGGGGAGCACTAGAACCGTAGCGAAGTTACACATTTATAGTGTCGCGAGGCAATTCTGGGTGCATTACAGTCGGAACAGGTATATCACTTTCAAAGTGTTATACCTGATCCGAACTGTCGTCCAAGCGCTGAAATGCGATTGATTTATGACTCACTGTAGACCGGGTTCATAAATCAGGCGCATTCTATGCCTTTTTTATTCGCATGAAATTTGGTGTCCCCATGCTAGATTTCATACATGTGGCCCTATAATTTTTTATGGGAGAACACTGAAGATATGACACTTTGATACAATGTCAGTATACATCTTAAATAACAAAGTATATTTAGTGTGCTCTCAAAATAACTCAACACACAGCCATTAGTGTCTAAATCGTTGGCAAAAAAAGTGAGCACATGGACAAACTTTCAATATTTTGTGTGGCCACCATTATTTTCCAACACTGCCTTAACTCTCCTGGGCATGGAGTTAATTAGAGCTTCACAAGTTGCAGCCTCTGTTATCCTTTCCCACTCCTCCATGATGACATCACGGAGACGGTGGATGTTAGAGACCTTGCACTCCTCCAACATCTGTTTGAGGATGCCCCATAGATGCTCAATAGGGTTTAGGTCTGGACACATGCTTGGCCAGTACATCACCTTTACTCTTATTTTCTTAAGCAAGCCATTGTTCATTTTGGAAGTGTGTTTGGGGTTGTTGTCATGTTGGAATACCGCCCTGCGGCCCAGTTTCTGAAGGGATGGAATCATGCTCTGCTTCAGTATGTCACAGTACATGTTGGCATTCATGGTTCTCTCAATGAACTGCAGTTCCCCCACAGCAGGCAGCACTCAGGCAGTTCCAAACCATGACACTCCCACCACCATGCTTGACTGTAGGCTAGACTGTAGGCAAGACATGCTGTCATTCTACTCCTCACCTTGTTACCACCACATATGCTTAACACCATCTGAACCAGGGTAAAGCTGCAGCATTGGCCAAGCATGTCTCCAGACCTATTGAGCATCAGTGGGGAATCCTAAAACAAAAGTTAGAGCAGTGCAAGGTCTCTAACATCCATTAGCTCTGGCTACCACCTGGGAAGCTCTAGTGAACGCCATGCTTAAGAGTTAAGGCAGTTCTGGAAAATAATGGTGGCCACAAAAATATTGACACTTTAAGCACAATTTGTCCATTTTCAATTAGGGAAGTTCTCACTGCGAGTGACTTAGACATTGATGACTGTGTGTTGAGTTATTTTGGGGGAACACCAAATTTAAACTCGTTATACAAGATATACACTGACTCCTTTACATTGTATAAAAGTGTCCCATGAAGACATATACTACAATATTTGCAAAAATGGTGGGGTGTACTCACTTATGTGAGATACCATGCACCCTATGCAAGGGCAGCAGCAGTCTAGCTTTGTCTCATATTACTACATTAGGAAGGCACCCCTGTCTGATGTTTTTGCTTCGAGAAATGTAAAGGAGTTGTACAAGATTAGAAAAACATGGCTGCTTTCTTTCTGAAACAAAGTCTCCTGTCCATTGGCAGTATCATCATTCAAGCGCATATGGCTAAGCTGTAATACCACATACATCCTTAGGACTTATAAGGCACCATATTAGGAATGAAGCAGGCCTTTTTTTTTTAATCCTGTAAACCCCTTTATTTAAAAAAAATATAAGAAACAAAAAAATACTGCCACAACACAAACCATTTTCCTGATCTCCTGAGAATATTGAAAATTCTATATTGGAAAAACCGTGCTGCACGTATAATCTTTGCTCCGATGGCATGTAACTTTCTCGGTGTTAAAAATGGCGCTTCATTATCACAGCATATATATTCGCGTAGAGTACATTAATACCCATTTAAAAATGCTTTTGTCTATTAAAAGGTTCATTTGCAGGCGATGGACCAAATTAAGGCAGCAATCCTGATGAAACTACCTCTGCAGTGCAATCTTGCAACTTGAAATTGATTTTTTTTAGCCCCGCTTGTAGTTTTAGATTATTTAAATATTGCACTTCTAACAGAGTGTAATGCCAACCTCTCATACAACTCTGTTTTAATGTCTTTTCACCTCTATCTCACAGGTCTGTATATTCCCAAAGGGACCCACACTCACTCACAGTCTTTATTGACTGCTGTGGATATAATCTTAGGCTTTTTAAACCAAAGAAAACAGCACTGTTCAGAAGGAAATGGGGCCTCGGAAACACATAAAATAATTAAAAGTTGTAAACTGTGAAACAGAAGGAGGAGATAAGGAGGAGAAGCTTTTGGTGGCAGCTCAACCAGAAAACTGAGAATTAGCTACTTTATACCCCTTTACACTCCTTCTCTCCATAACACCCTCCCGTATTTTCTGAGCATCCGTCAGATGAACTGTGGAATATGCTAATGCTAAGCTCTCATCAGCGTAGTCTTATCATAGCTTGCTTTAGTCAATACACCATAAATTTTCCTTAACCTCTTCTGAACAAGCAAGGCCGGCTCGAAGAATGACAGATTCTAATTGTATCACATTAATACTCTTTGCCATAATTTAACTCGTAGAACTATATCTTCACCATACAGTCGAATCAGTTCCAGTATTTTACCATGCCTTCCAAACAGATTTTACACCAGGCACGACTAAGTAAATGATGCCAAGAATGTTTGATTATACTGATACCATAAAGCATCAGTGGTTCCTTAAGATTTGCAGGGGATGCAGTTAAAAACCTGGGGGATCAACAAAGCCCTTGTCACATTATTACGAGTTCTGAGGAAGGATATCATACTATGCTAATTACACAATGATGTAAACCCAATTGACCATTTATTGACCAGACACATGAGCATAACTATTGCCTTATCAGCCATGGGGCTCAGTGGTTGAGGGGCTCCACTCAGGTGCAAGAACATTGTATGTTTTTGTAGAACAAACAAGTCAAATTCAAGGCCTGTGGGTCCCCACCATCAATTTATATGGTCGGCAAATGCTTAGAAACAAGGACTGGATGCAGAGGGACCAGCTCTGATCTTTCACTGAAAGACATAGCGAGACCTTCTTATCCACTGAACACAGTAGGCAGTTGCCTAGAGGCCCCACAAGCATGGGGGCCTTAGGTATTGAATGCATATTCCAGGAATCCATTGCACATGCCCTGGACCCCTGGGTTGGCACTGCTTACTCTACTGTTGTTGTGTTCTTAGGGCATGCATGAAGTTAAAAACTATGGTGGAGCAACGAGTCATCATCCTCCTGCTCTGCCAATAAGTCTTGTAGGCTGCAAGCTGCCTACAAAACATCAGAAGGGTGTTCTGATGTAGGTAGTGTGTTGATATGGGTGTGCTTGGGAGTGCAGAAAGCCAAGGAATAAAACAGAAATAGACCAACCAAAACAAAACAGAAGTCCAGGTGGCCAGAGAGAAAGCACGAAACTAAAGCAAAACCAGAGGGTATAAATACCCCACCCCAGCCAGGGATTGGCCCAGGAAATTAACCATTAAGGCTCCAAACAAAACCCTGGCTGAGGCTGGAAGGAAACAGAAACCCTTAAAGGGCCATGCACCTATTAGAGACAGTATACTGAACAGCCCCCCAGGGTCAACGGAATTAAGTCAATCCAATGGCTGGCAGATCGTGACAGTCACCCTCTATCTGAACTATCTGGATCTGATGGTAGCATGTTGTAGAGCAAGAAAAGCTGAACACATTTGTATACAGTTTTGTAGGGAAACAGTTAGTTGAACTTGTATTTAATTTTCTTAAATCCCTTCCTTTTCTGGGTTAAGGAGTCCAGTAGGCAGTGTGTATGCAGAGATAGCGGTTGATCACTGATAAGCCTGTATGCCAGTCTCAATAACCTAGAATAAGCAAGGATTTTAATGAATAAGGTACAAATTTTACTGAATCTTTTCCCAAAATGCTATATATCAATCTACTCAGCTCTTTCTGCTGTATAATCTGCAGATTCATACTAGTCATACTTTCCTGTTGTAAAGTTTAGTAAACTGTTAACAAACAAAAGCAGAAAAGTTTCTAGTTTAAAGGGGGGTTGTATCATTTCATTAAATGGTCTTCAGAATAAGGGGGCAGTGAAAACAAGCAACTTTGTAATTGGATGTCATTAGCAAAGCTGTCTTGTTTTCACAGGATCCCTTATCTTCGTTTTCTGTAAACACTGTTCCCAAGTTCAGGTCGGATTCCACCTCCTCTCGTTTCCTTGGCTGCCGGCTCTACTAATTTACATTCTGTCTGGCCCCGGGCAGTATTCGTAGGAGCGTGCATTCCTGCCTTTCTCACTCAGAATAAGGGGCCGGCAACAATTTCACTCTGTACAGCTAGTAGCTCCATAGTAACATTGCAGGTGCTTCTAAAATCAGAAAACAGCAGAATTGTGCCAGGTGCTTAATGCTCCTGAGTGTAAGGGGCCAGCAACAATTTCACTCTATACAGCTAGCTGCTCCTCAGTGATACTGCAACTGCTTTTATAATCAGAAAACAGTAGAATTATGCCTCAATGCCTTGTGTAAGCATAGAAGGGAGACCGATCTGTGCTCTGGATGAGTTCAGAGAAGACTGGATTCAACTGTAACAAACCTCCAGCTGTGAGAGGAGAATAGGTCAGTGCTCTGAGTGCCTAGAAGACTAAATGCAGGCCTGTGGTACGTAAACAGCTCTTACAAAATAAGACTGCATAGGGAGAGGACAGTGACATGTGGACTCAGACAGAGAGGGGGAGGGAACACACTGACTCGGGAGCAAGCATGAACAGTGAAGGGGGAGATGATGTCATCCCCCTTCAGTTAAGAAACACCCAGCTGGGAGAGGAAGAAACGCCCCTGGATTTCAGGAACTGAGAAAATCAAGCTACAAGAAAACAGCCCAACTGATGAAGTGATACATCCCCTTTAACCATTACAAAATATTTCCTCTTTAGGCTGCATCCACATGAAAAGTACAAATACTAGTGGGATTATGAATCAAAGTGAATCAGGCAGTCCCTTGACTTAAATAATTTGCCATTTTCCAAGTGAAATACGGCAGATTATTGAACACGGTTTCATGTATATTGAAGTCCCCCCTCCAATTATACAGGAACGAGTGCTTTCTGATCAAATGAGTGAATCTTATTCATGAGGCAACTAATCTTTCAGAAATACGTGAGAAAATTAGAGATCTTCAAACCACAGTTTCTGTCTTCAAGGATATGCAGGAATTTAAGATCATTGCTAAAAAAAAAAAAATCAAAGAAAACTTGGATAAGTTGGAGACCATTATCACAGAGACGAAACAAGCCAAGATCATTTGTGATCTGCAGCATTATAAAATGGGAATTGTGTATAGCTGGTCATTGGAACATATAAGATTGTTTGTCACTAGATTCCATTTTAAAAACTAACCGTTTTGCACAATGTAGTAACAACAAGAGAGTTAACTTCAGTTCCACTGAAAATTATGCATCAAACACAGCATTGGAGCATACGGTCAATACTGACACAGTACCTGGGAGTCTCTCTGGAGACCGCTATGGTGGTTTTCCTCATACACAGCACAAAAATTCATTTCCAAATTGGACAGTAGAATCGAATAACAACAGCCCCTGCAGCATTGTTATCCTTCAAGTCGGAGAAAAAAGTAGAGAATGTGCAGGTATTTAATCTTTCAGCCAAGACGTTCAAAAACTCACAAATTGCTGTGTTATCTAGGGGTTTCCATTTTGATCTGTATAAAACTCTTTTGGATGTCAACAAATTAGAAAGGAACATAAAAAATGCATAAAAATTTCCAGAATTGTGATGATGTACCATTTGTTTTGGCTGATGATAAGTGTTATGTTCCATGCAGTGATTCTGTTTCAATTAATACAGATGATACATGCAGTGAATCTATGGAGGTTAATGTTGATTATGCACTTTCGGAGCTTTCTTTTCAAGAAGTTACAGCTATCTCAAATTTAAATTCCTTAAAGGCTGAGAACCCAGTGGAGGCAGAGGGAGGGCCATTGTCTACATTTTATAGCCAAAATATTTATTTTTACCACATTCAGTCCTACTCCTCATCCCTTGACAGGTTCCAAGATTTAGTGGAGAAAGATCTAAGTAGACTCTGTAACTCTAAATATAAATTATCTCTCAACAATTTAAGTGTTAAAGAAAGCACAGCCTTAAAGGAACTTGAAAGCATTTTTGATATTGTTATATGTCAGGCTGACAAGGGAGGAGTGGTGATTTTGGACTTGGATATCTATGGATGGGGCAATCTTATTTAATGGGCCAGAGCGCCAATAATTGGCTATTGCCAGGCGCTGACCCAATATATCCGGGACACCTTCCTTAGTTTCCTGCCTGTTCCACATTGGATTTAGATGAGCACGCTGATGTCACAGAAGATTGGAATAAATGAAATTTTTAGTACCTCTTTTTCCTATTTCATTCGTTTTCAAAGATTCACAAGCCCCGTTTCACCCACACTCTGCCCAATAGTAGCTGATATTGGCTCACTTAATGAGAATACAATATGTCTGTTTGGCTTAAGAGCAATACACAACCTTTGGTCAACCAAATACTTGTTTTTTGGGGGATACTAGGGGTGCTCTCAAGGCTTTTAATAGTTTTAAGTGTGAGCCTTTATTTGTTTGAGTTACAAGTGATGTCCAATCGTTATATACTATTATTCCACATAGATTAGCAATGAGATCTCTGGTTCTTAGACACATTCAGCAATTATAATTTTACATGTAAAGATTTTTTCTTGATGTTACCTACCATTTTCCTACACACAATTTTTTCATGTTAGAAAAAACTTTTTATTTACGGATTACAAGAGCCCCCATGGGCATTATATTTTCACCATCTATTGCTAATATTTAAATGGCATGGTGATTTGGCCAATCCATTTGGTGGGGACATTGTCTGCTATGGCAGTTATATAGATATCCTCTTCATGGTATGAAGTGGTGATATAGTGGCCATACCAATCATGTTTGGGCATCTACACAATCATTTTTTACATTTGAAGTTTTCTGTACATTGTCACTCTCAAAATGTTAAGTTTCTGGACCTAGTTTTGTCCAGTACAATCACCTGCACATTCCGTAAGCTTACTGCTCATAACACATTTCTGTATGCTCAGTCTTGACATCTGAGTTTAACATTTAAAATATCCCTGTTGGGGATGTGCTGCGAGCATGCCATAACTGCTCCACAGTTCAGGATTTCTTGACAGAAAGCAAAAAGGTTGCAAAGAGGTTGAAATGCAGACAGTACCCAAGTTAGACTCTTAATAGAGCCACCAAAATTGCTCTGTCACAAGCTCACAATCAACTTGTAGATGGAGTCAAAGTGAATCGTAAAAAATTATTTGGTACACCTCAAAGAAAAGAAAAAAAATCCATTTACATTTGCAATGACCTTTATTGTTGAATATCTTTGATCACGGACATAGTAATAAAAAAAAACATCTACATATGCTTTCTTTAGATCCGGCATTATCTCATGTTTTATTGCATTGTCAGAAAGGCCTCTACTCTAGGACAACATTTATCATCTAGTCTGTTAAATAACCACCTAAAATTACAGCTAACTTGGCTCTATTAAAATGGTTGTTTCAAATGTGGACACAATAAATGTGTTTGCTGTGGGTTTTGTGGCAGAGTTACCTTAGGCGGTCACATGGACCTGCTGCAGACATATCACCGAAGACCTGGTCTTGGTGGGGGAAGGCAACTATTTTGTCACTAGCCATAGGTTACTGGCTCATATACTTAGCATGGCTGCTATGTGGCTAATGAAGGTTTGACTTTCCCGGAATGACTATAGCGTTGGATGGATGGCCGTTCCCATGTGCCAGGAAATGCTTTTGGCAGATCCCTGGAGACCTATATAAACCCTGCTACTCAAGCTAATCTGGAGGTGTGGTCGACTGCCTGGAGGTGGCAGCAACAGAGAAGCTGAAGAGAGGCTCTTACCCCACAAGTGTTGAGGGAAGCCTAGACTGTGTGGTGGAAGTACAACGTTGTGATGCTGGATGATAGGTCCATAACACATTGGAGAGGGTCTCTCTTTGTATTTAGTGGCCGGATGGCCAAATATTTTGTTTGTTTTGTTTTCTGTAACCTGGGCTTGCGAAGGAATAAAGCTGGCTGAGGTCAATCTTAAAATATACTGTGTGGTCTGAGTGCCGTGCTTACCGTGTGCCATAACCCCTGACCAGAAGAGGGGCGATCCCGCTAAAGCAAGCTGGTTAATCCCCTGGAATGTCCAATTATTTTACAGTCTCTTTCAACATCAATGCTGTTTATGATATAAAACAGTACATGAAACTAGTTATGTAGTTTATTTAATCTTAAGTACTGTATGCCATATTCATAATGTTGGTTGCATGACATGCAAACTTAAAGAGAGAATTAGGAAGCATATATCGGATAGGAGATCACATGTAGAGCTCTGGAATATCATACAGGAAAAAAAAAATCTCTGCATGTGCAGGATATAAAAAGGGTTAATGCCCCTCTACGTGGAGGAGATCACAAACAAAAACTCTTAAACAGAAAATCATATTAGATTTTCACTTTAAGGGACACATGTATGAAGGAAGGCACTTCGAAGTGAATTGTCGAGTCTGGTTTTCAGTGTATAATGCACCTGAATGTATGGAAGTGGTTTCTGTGCGATTATAAATGGAGTCTAAAATTCGATGCACCTCGCCTATGTGTTAGGCACATTGTCGAATTTAGACGCATTACTAATGCGTCTAACATGTATAAAGGCTATAGATGGGCTGGAAATGAGAGACTTCATTAGAATAGCATGTCAGTGAATAGAAATTATGGTACTGATCTTGCTTGGTGAACCACAGGTCCCAGCAATACCTGTGGTGTGCTGGCTCTTGCTGTATGTAGAATAAAGAGTGAGAGCAGCAAAAATAAGTTTCAAATTTAATGTAGTAAAAATTAAAAAATCCGAACAACAACATCAGTGGGTTTTTAATGTAAAATTAGTTTTAGATTCTATTACATTTAAATGCATTTTATAGGAGATAGTTTTATATTTTTGGGATATTATATATTTTTATATTAATTTTATATGATAACATTATTATTACATTTAAATAATTTAATTTTATATAGTTTGATAATTATCAGAAATTACTTTTTATTATTGCACTGGTGTAAATTGCTCCACTTCGACTCCTCAGGCTCAGGAAGTCCACATTGAAATAGGTCTGCCTGTTTGAGCAGTAATGCGCTAGGTTTTGCCAAACCACATTCATATATGTGTTTAATATTACGAGTGTGGTGTAACACACCTCCATAACGCCTCCAGAATCCTTTCCTTAGGCGCAGGGGCGGAACTACCTTGGTAGCAGGGCCCCGGGGCAGCTGCTGACATGTCTGCTCTCCCCCAGTAGTTCCATCCCTTCATTTGCATCTATTCAATAGATAAGAGCCGCTGGTACACACCTACATTGAAAAGGGGGAGGGGGCTGGCAGTCAGCAAGCATAGAAAAAGGCTGACATCATTCTGCAATGTCAGCCTGTGCAAAGGGACAATGCCGGCTACGAACTAGGTGGAGGTGGGCTAAGAACGAGCAGAAACAAATAGGGTCGGAGCCAGGACCCAGGAGAAGCGAATAGAGACAAAGCCAGACACTAAGGGCGGACTTATAAAAAGGAGCGGAGCCAGACGGAGGTGCGGGACATGGAGTGACAGAGAAGAGGCAATGGAGTAAGTGAGTCTTCAGGACAGTAGACCAAGAAGACATGACAAGGGAGCACAGAGAGCGTAGCTAAAGACAAGAGAGAGGTTTTATAGACGGCTGTGGAGGGCAGCAAATAAGGTTAGATATGCAGGCTGATCAAGAAGACCTTTATACATTGCACTCCTGGATCTTCATCAATTACATGTGGTTGCTAGAGGAAGAATGCCAGACCTAGTAGTTAACTAATTATTATCTAGTTTTTAAGCCATAAAATAAAATCAGCAATAAATGCTACAAGATTTTCCTGAATGTCCTTATATTGTTCCAGAGAGGTCAGGGACAGTTTATCACAGTCCTTGCCTACTGAATAGCTCTATATACAGCATTCAATGAGTGTGATTGTGAAAAAAATGGACTCAAATATGACAGGTCACCACCCCCCCCACCCCCACCCCTACTTCATAACTCATTCAGATGGCACAAGTCATCCAGCTCCCAGGAAAGCCTCAATTAATTAGCCCCAAGCCCAGACCCATTGTAAATGGCCTGCCAGAGGAAGATATCAATTATGTGAGAGTCATTCAGCCCCAGCGGACAAAGGGTAGAGGGGAAGCTACCCCAGCAGCAGATCAGCACATGAAAGAATCCTCATGCAACTTCATTAGCACCTGAAAACACATAGGCTCTCCTGACTCCCAGGTTCACAGGCCTTTGGCAGACACAGCGGCCCCGATATTTCATAAAGATTTATGGGAGAACCGTTCATAACCGGTCTGCAGCGGTTTCATATTTTAAAATATGAAAGTTTCCGGACGTCCTGCTGCCACTCCCGAGGTTCTGCAGTGTAAGGCAGGAACACAAAGTCGGCTTAAGGAAGCCAATAGGATTGGGATGCCTGGTACCAGAGTGTAGCTGAGGCCCATCCGGTTCTGAGAGTGCCACTGGCTCAGTTCTGTCCCAATGCCCTGCCGCGGTACGGTCAATTTTTGTTTTTCTGTAAAAAATGGCATGGCCAGAGGGAGAGGAGTTTGTGGTCTGTCCCAGGGGTTTGAAGGGGGTGCTACCCCAAGGCTGGATCCTGGCCTTGTTGTAAGATGCTAACAGACCAGTCTTATAACCAAACGAGGAGCTGGTGGCAGTTTATTTGACAGAGTTCTGGTTAACCAGCATGGGTAAACAGATCTCTCCCAGCCGTTCAGGGTTGAGGGCGAGCAAAGTTAAAATACCATCAGAAATCCAACGGTATTTTAATGCTGCTGCACCGCAGTTTTTGGCTACAAAACGTTTTTATGGGATCTGCTTTCAGTCGTGTTTTCAGCTGTTTCGGAAAATAAAAAATGCTGAAAAAACTCCCGAAAATGTGTGTAGCGGAGACATAGCCTAAGATCATGTCTACACGACATTGGACAAAAAACTCACTGAAAACCAAATCCTAAAAGCATTCATAAAATTGAGTTTTTTTGTCCACCTCCTGTCAAAAGCTGCTGAATCAAATGTCAATTTTTTCATACCTTTCTTTTTTTTGGTGCTTTTTTTTGCAGAAAAGGCAGGCGAGGGAGGAGGAGAGGGGGCCCTCTCCAAAAGTTTGCTATAGGACCCAGGCTTCTCTAGTTACGCCCCTGATTAGGTGCCTTAGACATCATAGACTGCTCACTTAGGCGCATTTTACGCCAGAAAAGGGTGAAAAGCCCAATCATACATGTCTCCCTAAATACTAGATATCTATATGGATATTGAAAAACAGGCATGATTTAGTGCTACAGTACTGATATATTTTTTTACTAATTATAAGTTTGCACTATCTCTGCTGTTTGATATCTCACACACAAGTTTTGCTTTTATTGTTGTAATTAAAGATTGCTATGTGTTAACAATGTGCATGTGTGATTTTAATATGCTTTATTCCGTGGCCTGAAATGCGTTAGATTTAATTCCTGTGTGTTTGTTTTTGTAGCTTCTAAATAAACATAAATTTTCTTGTAAAGACACTGAACATTGTTGTTTTATTATACATGTACCAAGTATTTTGAACGAATGGTGATTTTGAAATATGAACTCAAAATATCCAAACTGTGTATTCTAATACTCGGATATTATATTAAGGTCAATAGGGATTTTTTTTTTTGTTGGTTTTTGACAGTTTTTAAAATCCCAATATGCATAAAAAATTATTGGAAAGCCTTGCCGTGTAGACATACTCTTACTTTAAAAGCACAGCTAGAAAAACAAGGAAGTAAGTGGTGCAGCTTGTCATCAAATTATAGCAAATGTTTACTAAAGAAAATAAGTTTATATGGAAAATTTCTTACATCTGCTTCAAACATCTTGAAACAGTAATATGTGTAAAAATAATGTGAAACTTCAAGCCGTGCTAATCAGAAGGACTGACTCATTGAACAGTCCAAAAATAACTGAATTAGTAATGAGTCATACACCTGGAACATCATCCTATGTGGTTACCACCACAGTGAATGGTGTTCACATTTGAGAGGGAAAGTGTCTTCTTTTGTTTAGCCGTAGAAACACTCTGATCACTGTTTAAGAATAAGAGAAGAATTTGTTTCAAATACTGTTAGAAAAGAAAATCTATATGATTTCAGAATGCTGGCAATGGAAGATTTTGTTTGTCGCTAATAAAAGTTTGCTAGCCATTGATCTGTTTTTTTTTTTTTTGTGATGAGACAGATGATGACAGACATTGACCAATGAAAACTTTTTAAAAGCCTTCAATCTTTTTAAAGTGGGGTTAAGATTTTTACTTCTAGTGTAAGCAGTTCTAGATTAACAAATAGGCAAAATGGGCACTGGCCTGTGGGCCCGACATTTTTTAATGGATTCGCAACCAGGGCCACTTTAACCATCGGGAAAACGGTGTATCTGCACTGGGCCCCCTGGCACAGGCACCACTTTGACTGTATTTGAATCCTGGGGCATTATCCAGTCATGGTATATTGGCATTGTTTAGTCATGGTACTTTAACTTAGTCAGAAGACCATAAAAGGGGAACACCCAGAAATATATTTTAGAGAGGTTCCTTGGCTGCTTGCTGCTGCAACCTTTCTCCAACACCATGCAAATTTCAAATAATTTAATAGCCAACTCAGTGGCCGGCCAACTGTTAGCCTTAGCCTATCCTTCTATACAGATTGCAAAAGATGTAAAAAAAAGACATTGGTACACAACAAGAAAGACTGGTTATACTCACACCTAAGGCCCTTTCTGTACCGCGGTGAGAGCTAGCTTTTTCTTCTCATGCTAAGCCAACTTTAAGCTCCCACTTCCTGTTCAGGCTGTGAGTAGTTCCATAGCAGTGACTTACATTTCAGCTCTTCTATTCCTTTCTGAGCATGTTGGAGGGGTATTGTTAATGAAAGGGTTAAAATAGCAATGCACAAAGCTACAGAGTTCTAAAGGGTTAAAGTTTATCAGTATGAAACATAAATGTCATGATTGTTCTGAGTCACAGCGTAGAATAAGGTGGATCCTCTGGTCACCGCGTACAGTTGGCATAGCCTACGCTTGGGAGAGGAGTCTAAGGGGCCCCTTGTCTTCACCGACACCTGCCACAAAGCAGGAAGGGCTTTGCTGCAGGGAAACCCCAGATCGCTACCCCCGATGCAGGTACTAGCGATGACAGACAAAGCAGGAGACGTAGAACACTGGTATGAGCCGGAACGTGGAGCATCAAAATGGATGGACAGACAGGTATGGGTAAGGTCAGCAGGTAGCAAGAGGACAGATCCCTTTTGTAAAGTACCATTGTCCTCAGAAGATGGTTTGGGTACTGTACATGGAGACACTTTCACCAAATAAACGTCCCTCGATAGATCATTTCTTCTATTCTGTTTGTAATATTACTGGTTCCATTTGGGTTGTACCATAACTACACCAACTACAGACCTTGGCAGCAAATTCCTCTCAGGGCTCACAGAAACCCATCGACTCCGACATTGTGAGGATTGTTGGCACCTATGATAATTCGTCTAGACAGATTAGGGAAATTATCTCAAACTTCTGGCCCATTCTATCACAAGATCCTGACTTGAAGGAGTTTGTGGATCCCTACCCCAGTATAGTATATAGAAGAGGTAAAAATATCCGGGATTCCCTTGTGCGAAGTCACTTTATACCACCCGTGCCATCCACTATGTGGCTTAAGTCCAAAGTGCAGGGCACATATAAATGCGGTAAATGCAAAGCGTGCCCATTTGTGTCTACATCTAAGTCAGTTACTAATCTGACTACAGGGAGAATTTTTAAAATGCTGCTATGCAAATTGTCGCACGAGGGGAGTTATCTACCAGGCCACTTGCCCCTGCCCACGAATGTATGTGGGGAAGACTATTCGGGAGGTAAGGCGGAGAATCCTTGAACATGTTGGTGATGTGAAGCATAATCGGGATACTCCCCTTGCTAGACACATGAATATGAAGCACAAAGGGAACCCCCTGTCTATTATTTTTTCAATTATTGAAGTCGTTTCTCCATCCCCTAGGAAAGGGTTTTTCGAGAAAAAGATCCTCCAAAGGGAGGCAAATTGGATCTACCGACTTAAAACACTGAAACCCTATGGTATAAATGATTCTTTATCATTCTCTTTGTTATTTGATCTCTCCTAATTCATTATCATCCTTTTGTATCATTATCATCATAACATGACTTATATCAATTGATGATTATCTGTATTTATAGATAATTATGGTGGATGGGAAGGACTAGCTATATTTTCCTTCACTTTAGCAAACCTCTATTAGGTCTTTTTGGAGATACATGTTCCTCCTATTATCCCCTTATTATTGCTATTAAGCATGTATATATGTCATTCATTTTATTTTATTCTATCTAGGTACCTAATAATTATATTATTTCATAGCCTGTGCATTACAACATGTACAGTTCGCCCCTTATTAATAGGGAATCCCTTATACCTGCAATATAGTTACAATGACATTCTAGCTCCAGCAATCTCGCTGACCGTTATGTATCATTGCGGCGCTACCTTTGCTGGTTGTGTATTATCATGGGGTTTCTTCTGCTGAATGTCAATCTGGCATCCGCGCGCATGCACAGTCGCGATGGTGGAGTGGACCTCTGTGCGTATGTGCGACATGCCGATGTTGATCCGGCATCCGCGCGCATGCGCGATTGCGACAATGGAACGGCTCTTTGTGCGCATGCGCGGCATGTACGGGATCCTGGTACCAGGGATTTGAATATCTGCTCTTTATTATTAGTGAACATTTCCGGTCGCCACACACGTGGGTTAGCGGCGGCGTGCTTTTGGGGATATATAACTGGTAACTATCAGTAGTGTGTCTGGCGGTTTTCATCTCTGTCCAGCTCACACAACGGAGGCTGAACTTTACTGTTGTCATCCAGGATCTATCTTTGGCATCATATATCTAACAGTACAGTGAAGGGACATAAGCAGTATCCTATTACCTATTGTTTATATCATTATCTTTACCCGTTGATGTGATAATGTTTTTATGGCACTGTTCCGATTGTTACTGAGTATATTTCGGCGTTCTTATGGCTTTATTATATTATGGTGTTCTGTATTGGACCTGATTATTGATGCACTATGCCAGCTGACCTTATTATAAAGTAAGAGGTGTGTACTGTTCCCTGATGAACCCACGATACCTGTGGGGGAAACGCGTTGAGACAGGGAATTATTGTTTTACTCTTTCCCATTAAGTCCGGGATAGGGCTACTTTTGTGTCTTATTTTTTGTTGGTGTGTGTTTATTTTTTGTAAATATTTTCAGTATTTTGTTTTTGCCTTAGTGTTAACTGTACACGTGTGAGGGGTGGTGTAGGGCATTTAGGGTAGATTCGAGAGCGGGATCGCCTCTTTTGGGGTCGGTTCTCAGTTGTTTCTGTAGGATTTATTAATAGGGTACAACAGGGATTTTTCTTTCCCGTTTTTTAATATATTGAATGAAAGGTTATATTTTATCTTTATGTATCGAGCGCTAAGGTACTAGTTTTTGAAGTTTTTGGTATACTTTTTGAATATTCCGGGCATTCACATCTGGGGGGGATCTCCTTCCCCGTTATATTTAGGAGATAGGCAGTTTTTTTCAGCAAATTCCTCTCCAATGATAGATCAAGATTACCAGTATACTACTGGTTACATGCTCAATCTGATTGAATAGAAGGTGAACCTACTATTCAGTATTTGAATACCACACAGCTGATTCTTATCATTATGACCACTCTCTACTTTTAATGTTGGCAGTGCGTAGTTCATGACGGAAATCATGTGCCATGAGCTGGCCTGGAGGGTATATCAAGTGTGTGATAGACTTCCTGCACACGTAACCCTTTTTGCGGTCAGGGGTAAAGGGAACAATTTATGAAAGTTGCAAAAATGGATAGTTATTGGCTTTCAAGGGTGGCAATATTTCTTAAACTAAGCAGTTTGTGAGCTATTCACGTGCTGCTATGATGAAAAGGTAACATGAGTGGACAAATGGAACCATAGTCACCATAGTGAATAAACGCCATGAGCACATCTTGCCATGTATTTGAGAGGCCAACGTCGGCTAAAAAGATGCACAAGTTCCAACTGATACTCACCGCCAAAATGAACCAAGGAAGTACCAGATGTGTGTCTAAAACAGCAACTACTGAGTATAGGGCTAAACAAGTTATATCCGCAGACTACACTTCAATTTTACAGCAATACTAGATTTTCACGCCCTCAGACTGACAAAGGTTTGCCCTCTCCCATTAGTAATTTTTTTGCTTCATTAAATGGATGGACATAGGCTTATCAGGCAAGTAACATCAGAGAACAAACACTCTGCATCCATTGCTGGAAGAACCCAAGCGGGGGGTAGCAGTGTTATGATCTGGGGAATGTTTACATGGCATCCTCTGGGTTCATTTATCAATGTGGAAGGCACTCTCAACCGATTTGGATATGAATTAGTCTCTGCACATTATATACACCAATACATGCTGATTGTCTTAACGGGAGAGATGGGATCATACAGCAAGATAATGTGTCATGTCATGCAGCTAGAAATGTCCAACACTGAAAGAGCATGTCGAAGACTTCTAGCTATTGCCTGGCTTTTTAATTCCCTGGATTGAGCATCTGTGGAACCACTTTAATTGTTATGTTCACTCTATGAATCCTTCACATGCACCCTCTATTAGTTGTGGTATGTACTGGAGTCAGTATGACTTCAGATACCTGTGACACCCTACTACGACCTTATTAAGTCACTCTTAGCACATCAAGGTGCTGTCCATGCTGAACACAGTAAGTATTCACATTATTAGTGAGAGGTCATAATAATGTGACTTGACTGTACTTTACTGTTTTACCAGTATCTCGTTGTGGTGTGTTTATTTGTATAATTCTAGCCCGGCAATGGCTAGTGTTAGATTTCTTTTTAGATATGTTCTTCTGGCTCTGACTGTTTCTCAAGCATTAGTATATTTGTTGAGGCTTTTTACACTTTCTATATGTTATCTTTGCTGCTCCTGAAAAAAACACAATTGTGCCTGAGAAGTATGCACTGGGTCAGTATTTTAAATATGTACAGTAGACAATTATTAGATTTTTGATTCATGCACTGTCAATTCTGATTACCAAATGAATAAAATAATGAATAAAATACGTTTGATAAAATATGCTAAAAGGTGAATAAAAATATGGTTCATCACATAGAATGCAGTGAGTTTTCTCTTATTTTTTAGAGAAATCTGACAAAACAAGATTTCACAGAGTTTACAACAAAATCTCCAAAGACATTAGGGATTTAAAAAGTGCCGGAAAAAGGAGTCTTTCAACCACCATTTTAGTTTCACTGGACATTGACTATATCTGTCCTGTACCGCAGAATGACCCCTGAACCTGTTTGACCCACAGATCACAAAGTGGCACTATGCTATTTTGTACAGTGACTGTCATTTAGTATATTTTTTGGTAACTGATATTTGTTTACAGAATTTATTTAGGGAATTTTTATTTATAGTTTTACATTACTATCATTTTGCTTTTTTTTCAAGTGTGATAACATACAACATACACCCCTCCCTGCAGTTTTTAAAGGTATTTTTTACATGTGTAGATGTGTTAATTCGTCCACACACCCCATAAGTAATAAAAATGTCCTAATCATCCCCAAAACACTTCTTAGTTGAGAAGACATTTGCCCTCCTGGCTTCTGAGAGTGATTCAGCCAATCAATTCAATGGTTTCATTTTTCCTCCAAATCCTTCTTCAGTGATTAGGGACAGACACCCCTGGAGATCAAATGATGCGACCCCATAGTGACTCCAGCCCCAGAAAATTTTAAGCCTCAAATTGTGCAATTTGTGTCCAGCCTGGAGCCCTTTTTGACACTACTTAACCTCACAGAAATCACCTTTTTCAAAATCAGATTTTTTAGAGAAATTTGAAGCTCTCCTGATTGCCCCTAACGGTGAGAGCCAGTGCTGCCATCAGCCATCTGTTAACACGGAGGTCCAGCTGCCAGGGCCAGACTTACAGTGGGTGCGGTGAGAGCCCAGGCTAGCGTCTGTCATCTATTAACACTGAGGTCCAGCTGCCAGGGCCAGACTTACAGTGGGTGTGGTGAGAGCCCAGGCTGCCGCTGTCATCTATTAACACGAGGTTCAGCTGCCAGGGCCGGAGTTACAGTGAGTGTGTGAGAGCCCAGGCTTGGCGTCCGTCATCTATTAATACGGTAAAAATGCCCTTATGACCAGCAACGAAAACAGATCCCTGCTGAAGCAGAGGTGCGGAAGCGGAAGTGTGAGTAAAGACCTCCAGCCTTCCTCAGTACACAGTCAAGACCTGGGTATCTCTTGCCCCCTCCGTATCAGTGCGATCAATTGAGCTTCACTTGGAAATACTGTGGTTACGCTCCTGTTCCACCCAGGTGCCCTTTTTTCTCTTGGCATTCCTTTTTTCTCATTTTATTCAACATGCTGGAGGAAATTGTTCTCTGGGTCCGTGCACCATACTTCCATGTCCTCTGAAAAACCTACATCTGGTCAAGCCTTTTCCTGTACCTCCCTTGTACAATTCAGAGAATAATGTTGTATCAGCTATGTTGTACAGCAATTTTTAGTAGTTTTAATTCTAGAAAACACTTTTTTAAAATAGGTTGGAATCCCACCATGTCTTTTGTTTCTCTTCTTTAATTGTATTAAAATGGTTTGTTCCTCAATACATGATTTGCTAGCTATGTGTAAAGATCTTACAAAAGACAAGTCATTTTTTTGCAATATGTGTCCATTAACATGTCCTACCTAATTCCTGTTTCAGACAGCACATCACCCTTCCACTCTTGACAATTTTGAAGATCAAATGTCTGTTAGAAACCACATTTTTTACAATATGGACCTGTATTTTAGCTGCATTTTCACAGGCAATAATGCCGCCAAAAATTCAAAACAGACCCATCGACCACTTTTGACAATTGTAAAGAACAAAAGTCCATGTTAGAAAACAACATTTTTTTATAATAGGATCTGTAGTATAGCTGCATGTCACCGCAAAATGCCCCGCAAATTCAAAAAACATGACCCTTGAGCCTACTTTTGACAATTGTGAAGAACAAATGTCTGTTAGGAAGCAAATAATTTTTATAATAGACCTGTATATTCTGCATTTCATAAGCAGCATGATCCCAAAAAATGATAAAAATGACTTCTCAACCACTGTAAAAATTTGAGGGAGAAATAGCCACTCAATAAAAACCACATTTTCTTTTCCGAAGGACGACCATGATTATTGCTGTATCTCACAGCAACAATGACCCCCAAAAAGATATTAAAAATGACTTCCTCAGCACTGTTAAAAAATTGTGAGGGAAAAATGGCCACTTAAAAGCCACATTTCTTGTTCCAAGGAACATGATATAGCTTGTATCTCACAGCAACATGACCCAAAAAATTTATAAATATGACTTCTCAGCCACTATTAGAAAATAGTGATGGAGAAATGCCACTTAGAAGCCACAAATTCTATTCCAAAGGAACCATGATTATAGCTGTACTCACAGCAACATGACCTCAAACAACCATTGGACAAATGCGTAAAAACTTCTAAAGATAAAGTGAGTAAATTTAAAAGTACTGGTGTTGTCCATGAAACCTTGCTGTCTCTACAGTACTCCTCACAGCAAAACCAGCAAAATAACTCGATGGGAACTGAGAAAAAAATTGCAACAAAGAAATTATTCATTTTAAAAAAAGGTTTTCAAGAGGACGCATTCTGTTTGAAGAGGAATGTCAAGTAGACCGGCAACTAATCGCTGACCTCGGCAATTGGGGGCCACAACATCATCAGAGATCCAACGCCTGATTCATCTTGATAGAAAGTCAATGATCCCCATTTATCTATGGAAAGCTGGATGCTTTGTCTGTAAATGACTCCCTCCCAGCTGTGCTTAAGGTCCGCTCATGATAATGACGCCTGGCTGCGGCAGGACAACACCTCTATGGCGTGGCGAGCGAGCTCGGGTCAATTCGACCATTTTGGATACCCAGAAGTCTATTGGGGTTTTTCCGAAACGCAAACAAAAACATTGGTGATTGAGACGCAGATAGTCGTGCACCCCTAATCTTAAGCTGGTGTGTTGGGATGTGTTCCCTGCATTGCATGCGTGTGAGAGTTGTAAATAAAAGATTGCCAGAGGTCAACCCCATTAGGCTACTCGCCACCTTGCCTTGTCTGCTGGTGCCCGCTAACTGGCTACTCTTGGGCACTCTACTGCCTGTCACGTTGCTGACGTTGATCCAACCGAGACATTTAGAGGAACGTGTAAGCAGACGCAACAGATGTCTCCATTTGATCAATCAGCAAGGGTCTCCAATTCCTGCATTTACTCACATTTTTGGAGGGTATGGAAGGAACAGTAACTGAGTTTTAGGTTTTGTCCGGGATCCAGTAACTGTTGTTCATTTTGATGGCCCTAAATGCAGAGGATCATGTAGGAGGAAATGGAGCATCCAATTCACACATCGTGAGAGATGGCCATGATTTCCCAAGCCTCTGGGTCGAGGGCAACTAGCAAACTGATCTTCCTCATCATTCTCTTCAGCCTCAATTCGCGCCCAACCTCTTTCCAAGGCAGGGACGTCGTACATTCGGTGTCCATGAAATACCTCCTCCTCCTCCGCTTCCTCCGGCACAGCTTCCAACACAGCCACCTGACTTGCCTCAGATGATGCCACCCTGAGAG
Organism: Phyllomedusa bahiana; assembly: GCA_025379985.1. NCBI lineage: Eukaryota > Metazoa > Chordata > Amphibia > Anura > Hylidae > Phyllomedusa > Phyllomedusa bahiana. Next base: position 48,083 of record JAODAL010030570.1, read on the forward strand.
CTGAGGCGCCGCCATTGCACTAGCCCTGTGACCCCGAACCACTGCCTAAGAAAGACCGATAAAATTGTGAAACTTGTCCGAGCCTTGTGATTCGACAGAGTAGAAATGCTCCGTGTCCGCATCTGTGTCCTCTCCCTCCTCCCGTCGTGTGGCGGGACCTGTTGTTTTCAGGTCCAATGATCGTGTCCAGAACTAAGATCATCCCACAATGGCTCATCGCTGACAAGGGCATTGTCCGAACTGACCCATTTTTGGTGACTTCTAATTCTTCAAAACTGGCAAGGATGGTGCAGAGCTCTTTCACCTTGCCTCCACTCTCGGTGGCTCCAACACCTCGCCGATGTCCCACCGCTGCTTGTCAGGCCATGTGTCCACTTCGAACTGCGTAATGGCATGCGCTGCTCCACAATCGCTGGAGCATGTGGAGGGTGGAATTCCAGCGTGTTGCCACGTCAACAATGAGACGTTGACGGGGAGGCCGAGCTGACGCTGCAACGCAGCAGCAGGCGGGACGAAGCAGGTGCGAAACGCGAAGTGCGAACTCAACCTCAGACCTCCTCAGCAGCAGTCCAGACCCGGGTAGCTCTTTAGAAATTTCTGGACGACAAGGTTCATGACATGTGCCAGGCAAAGGGATGTTCTCCAGCCTACCGATCTTAAGGGCGGCCAGCAGATTTGCCGTTATCGCACACCACCTTGCCTGGCACAAGGTTCTTGTCACCCAGCCAGCGCTCGGCTCTCGTTGCGGAGAGCCGTCCACAGCTCCTGACCTGTGTGTGGACGGTCCTCAAGACAGATTAATTTCAACACGGACTGGTTTCTCTGTGCACGTGATGCCACCAGAGGAACTTGGGGGAAAGAGCCCTGCACCATCCCTGGGATTTTGAAGAGCGTGCACCGAGCCTGAGAGCCAACCGTCACCCCCAGAGACATCCACCCAGCTCACCCAGTGAGCTGTCACAGAGATATAGCGTCCTTGCCGTGCTTACTAGTCCATGTGTCGGTGGTCAATGGACTTTGCCGACACAGATGCAGACAACGCGCTTGAAATTTTAGATGACACTGGCGGCCAGGGCAGGGACGGCTTTTCTGGCAAAGAATGCCTGCTCGGCATCTGGTATTGGGGGCAGGCAAGGGCCATGAACGTGGCGGAACCATTACTCGTGTCCACCAGATTGAAGGCAACATTTCCAAGGCCAAAAGCCTGGCAATGCCGACATTCAGCTTTTGGCTTTGGATGGTTTGGTTAAAGTGTTTTCTTCTGCTCCCTAAACTGGAAGACAGAAGGCTGGCTGCCCAGACTGGCCGCGTACGCAAGCAGGGTCACAAACTGGGGGAGAAGGGATCCTCTGGTGGTGCTGGTGGTACTCGATCGAAACGGTGGAGGGTGAAGCGGAGGCTGATCCCTGATCATGACTCTGAGACATGGGCAGCTGAGGAACGCTTGGTGGGCGGAGGGGAGGAGGGGGCGGAGACAGAGGGGTGAAGTGGTTGGAAGCCCCCGGGTCGGTGTGGCCTTTTTTGGCCAAGTGTTGCCTCCATTTCAACTCATGCAATGTGCATGTGACTAGACATTGGTGGTGGTTAAACACCTAAGATTCTTGCCTCACTATGCTTTTTGGCAAAGGCGCATATGACCGCTGGGTGAATCAAGG
>JAODAL010030571.1:0-49736 GCA_025379985.1 Phyllomedusa bahiana
GTGAGGGGACCCGACTGAGTCAAGGCTGGCGGTGATTGTGTGCTTGTAGAAGTGGTGGCTGCGTCTGGGTCATTAAAATGAGGTATGGTAAAAAAGAGGTGTAAGAAAATTCAGAGAGAAGTGCGAGGTTGAGGTTTTGTAAGTTCCTGCGGGGTGCACTAGATGTGGGAGAGGAGAGGCCGGTGGGGTGGAGATGGTGGAGAAGGTAAGCAGATTGTGGTCAGATATGGGGGGGGGGGAGTTTGAAAAGGTTAGATAGGGGGCAGAGGCGGGTGAAGATGAGGTCCAGTGTGTGTCCATCTTTGTGAGTGGCTCCTGAGGTCCACTGTGAGAGGTCAAAGGAAGAACAGAGTGAAAGGATTTTGTTGGAAGCAGAGTGCGGGGTGTCAATTGGAGATATTGAATTTCCCCCCATGATAATATAGGTATGTCAGTGGAAAGAAAATGGACAACCAGGAACAAAGTGGTCAAGGAAGGCAGTGACAGGGCCCGGTTGTCGGTAGACAACACACTTGGAGGTTGGAGGGGGCGTAGATGCGGACAGATGCACCTCAAAGGGGGAGGTTTTAGGGAGGACAGAGGAGAAGAGGGGACAAAAGAACAAGTGTTTGACGGGAGGAGGCCAACACCTCCGCCGGGGCTGTTACCAGGGCGGTGGTATGGGTAAGTTGGAGGCCACCAAATGAGAGAGCAGTAAAGGGGGTCTGTGTCAGAAGGGGTTAGCCATGTTTCGGGTGGACCAAGGAAAGTAAATTTCTTGAGGAAATTGTTGAAGGACGTTTATTGCATACAGACGTTTCCCAGAGGCCCCAAGGAGAGGGATGGGGGGACAGGGGTGTCATAGGTTAAAGGGTTTAAAACAAAATTAGTAGGGGTGATCTGTTAGAAGGGAGAGACAATGGTGGGAATTGCGGGGGGGGGCCCGGGGTTAGGGGGATCTCCCCAGCACCCAGAAGAGTAGAGAAAGGTGGCAGGTGGGGTGGATAGACTGTTTTTTGGGCGGGGTTTGTTTGGTGCGGAGGGCATTAACAGTGGGGGAAAGGGTTGGTGGCGCAGACAGGTGAAGGGTAGAATGGGATGGAGGATGTAGAGCTCATTGCCCAGCGAGGGAGTTTGGGGGGGTAGGCAGTGTAATAAAAGTCGAGATAGAGATAATGGTGGGAAGGAAAAGCATAGTGTGAGACAGTTTAGAAAGCTGTGAATGGAAAAGATTAAGTAGCTGTTACCTCGCAGTCCTTGTTCAATCCTGGTCAAATTCTGGATTAATTCACACTTTGAGCAGGGCCATGGTGACCAAAGGCCAAAACGTGACTGGGTGGGGCTTGACTAATATACGGAAAATCTACCATTCTATAGCAGACAATCAGATTTGAAACAAGAAATGGGAGGGGTCGAGCCAGTTAATTGCAGATGGGGGGGAATAGGGAAAGAAGATTACATGATGAATTGGCCCAATGCACACAGCAGGAACTGGGGTAGAGAAGGATTGCAATTTTGATAGCATGTCAAAGGCGAAGCATACATCAAATGCAGGAGGGGAGCAGTAGTTGATCAGAATTAGAAGCATACATCAAATGCAGGATGGGAGCAGTAGTTGATCAGAATTAGAAGCATACCTGTGGATGACAAAAAATAGGGTTCGTCAGATCTGAAGAAGGAATTCCATGGAGCTATATAAACTGGAATTCTGGGTTTTAAATTCACCTTGAGCGGCACTTTGAGCAGGGCCACGGTGACCAAAGGCCACACGTGACTGCAGTGCTTGACTATATAATATATAGTAATATATTATATTTTACTCACAAAAGACAGTACACTCCTAACATTTTTGTAACTTTTGTATTATATATTTGAATGGGAAAACACTGAGGATCTGACACTGTCATATAATGTAAAGTAATTAGTGTATAACAGTGTAAATTTAGTGTGTCTTCAAAATAACTCAGCACGGCCATCAATGTCCCAAACCGCTGGCAACAAAAGTGAGCACATCCCTAGGTGAAAATGGAAAAATTGTGCCCAAGTCGTCGGTGCCTGTTTTGGTGGAGTCGTTATAAAATTAATCGACTCTGTCTCCGTATATAATAAAATGGTCCCGTTATTTCAATTCAGAGAAAAGAGCAGGAGGAATTGTGTCTTACCAGTGCTACTGCTCCCAGATCTTCAGCCTCATCAGATGAGGAGTTTAATTTTGAAAAGCCTTTGGATGACAGAAAACAGGCAAAGCGTTACCACAGGGGAAAAGATCCCGCTCTGATAGCAAACAGATTGACCAGATTTCAGCAAAATTTTTCACGTGCTTTGAAAGAAGTAGAAGATCAACCGTTCATGAGACCTGACTGTGGCTGAGGCAATTCCTTTATACCATGAGATTGTTAGAGACGTCGCCCCTGTGGTCACCACTTTGCCACCAACCCAAGTTATTGTAGAGAGGCCGTTCTCTAGCCTGGACATAATGAGCTCAGATTTGAGGTCGTCTATGAAGGATCTGATGGAGGCGATACTATTTCTCAGAACAAATTCAGAGACTTCACAAATGTTATCCAGGACGTAATTGTTGAAATCTGTTTTTTTTCCCTACTTACTGCAGTTTTGTATGTTTACAATTTATTAAAGTTTTTTGTGTTCTAAAGTTGTATCCAATAAATATATTTTCAGGTTTGTTCACACTGCGTAATTGCGGGCTGTACTTCGGGGTGTAGTTGCGCTATAATATGTCCGAAGTACGGCCTGCAATTGCGGTAAAATCCTAGCATTCTTTTTACAGCATATTCCCTGACACGTACTGCACGCTGGGAGAAAGGAGTGATGTAATTTCTTTCCAGCGCAAACAAAAAAGTGAATGGAGGCCGGCACAGAACACTTTAGAAATATTCATTGGCCAGCCTGTACTTCTAAAACACCTGACGTATGGCAGAGCGCACAGTATGCCTCATTATGCACTTACACTGATGAGCAAAAGGGAAACAATGTTCATCCCTTGTGACTTTCAGGCTCCATATCTCACCATCCGCTACAGCTTTGAATATGAGACCACCATCATTTTATAGACAATCATCTTACCTATCTTATACATAACTTTGACCTGCAACTATTTAGCATCTGCTTAGTTCTGCAGATTCTTGTCATGTTACTGCATTGTTACTGTTTTGCTCCTGGTGGTGGGACAATCTTCTTCTGGTTACTACAAATTGCAACCTGTTCTCACATTCTAATAGCTCAGTGTGTTATTAGGTTGATTCCCAAAAGAAAAGTCACTTGTTCAAGCAGTCATAAAGAAGATTTCCCAAGAAAAGAGAAGTGGCATCATCCAGCTCATCGATAGCGTCTCTCGGCCAAGAAAATTGCCAAACTGCATCATGTGAGGCCCTGACAGCGGGAAGAATATGAAATGAAGTCAGTCCATCCCAAAGCCAAGAGGTGATGTCCAGGGAAATATGAGAGATAACAAGTCGCTCATCACAAAGGGTGACGTATGATTTTTTGCGCCATTTTATTTACACCAAATTAGAATGCACCTGAATCTATTGACCTGTTTACTGCGGCGTCACTAGATTTAGCGTTTTTATAGCTACAAAGTGACACTTCTGGCTCAGGTAAACCACTTTTAAAGTGCTCTACCTGTTCCAGTAATAATGCGCCTGGACTTGCCGATAAAAAGACAGAAATCTGTAAATTCGTACGGTTGTAGTGTGACACGCCTCCAGTACGCCCCGATATCCGGCTCATTACAAAGTGCTTCGGGCGCTTTATAATGTGCCCAATATTGGAGTGTGCCTGATTAAAAATGGAGCAAACGGGGCTGTGCCAGTTTTCGGGCTGAAAAGTAGCCCCGTTTATACACCGCCCAAAGTCTATTAGTTATGATGTGACGGACACTGCAGTGGAGGAGGCTCGTAGGCTTCATTAGAGTGAGATCACAGATATTTATGCAAGCACCGGGCAACATGTATTTCACAGGTCTGGAATGATGGCCCAAAAATGATGAAGAAACTGTGACTTCAGTCTCATCATAAGAAGCATCGGCTCGAGTCTGCAAAAAAGTACAAAATTTGGAAGATTGGAAACGGGTGATTTGGAGCAATGAGATGCAAGTCAATAGACCGGGCTCTGATGGGGGCAAATGGGTTTGGAAGAATGGGGCTAACGGATCAAGAAATTGAAGGAACTGTCAAGTTTGGTGGAGGAGGCCTGAGTATATGGGGATGTTTCACAGCAAGAGGTGTTGGATACTTGACCAGTATCAACGGTGACCTCAATGCTGAGCTATATGTGAGTGTCCTACAAGATGAGTTACTTCATATACTCGAGTACTATGGGTATGAAAAGGACAACATAGTGTTCCAGAAGGACAATGACCTGAAGCAAACATAACTTTTGGTGAAGAAATGGTTCAATGACAATGAAGTAGAGCTGCTGGATTGGCCTCCAAGGTCCTCAGACATCAACCCAATTCAACATTTGTGGGTAGAGTTGAAGAAAAAGCTGTAGTCAAACCCAAGTCCAGTCGGCACCAACATTGGGAACGTGTAGAAGAGACCGGGGATCAGATTTTGGTCTATACATGCTTGAATCTGATCCAGAGCCCAGAAGGATTCAGTTAGAGCTGAAAGCCAAAGGTGGATTTACCAAATACTAATAAAAATTTAAATTTTGATTCTTAGGAGCAAAACAGTAACAATGCAGTCACATGACAAGAATCTGCAGAACTAACAGATGCTAAATAGTTGCACGTCAAATTTATATATGATATAGCTAAGATGATCGTCTATTAAATTATGGTAGTCTCATGTTCAAAGCTGTAGTGGATGGTGAGATATGAAGCCTGAAAGTAACAAGTTCAAGACATTGTTACCATTTTGCTTGTCAGTGTATGTTCTGACACCCACTGGAAACCTCTTCCACTTCACCATGACAGAGCTGGTGGATATTGGAGACCTTGCGTTTAATGATGCCCACAGACGCTCAATAGGGTTTAGGTCTCGAGACATGCTTGGCCAGTCCAGCAGCTTTACCGTCATTCTCTTTAGCAAGGAAGTGGTGGTCTTGGAGGTGTTTGGGGTCGTTATAATGTTGGATACTGCCTTACCGCCCAGAAGGGAGGGGGTCATGCTCTGCTTCAGGATGTCACAATATATGTCGGCATTCATGGTTCCCTTAATGAACTGTAGCTCCCCACAGCCAGAAGCACTCATGCAGCCCAAAACCATGACACTCCCACCACCATGCTTGACTGTAGGCAGACACACTTGTCTTTGTGCTCCTCACCTGGTTGCCGCCACACACGCTTGACACCATCTGAACCAAATAAGTTTCTCTTGGTCTCATCAGAGCACAGGACATGGTTCCAGTAATCCATGTCCTTAGTCTGCTTGTCTTCAGCAAACTGTTTTCGGCCTTTCTTGTGCATCATCTATAGAAGAGGCTTCCTTTTGGGACGACAGCCATGCAGACCAATTTGGTTCAGTGCACGGATGACAGGCTGATACCCCACCTATCTGCAGCAATGTCGGCAGCGCTCATCACTCGATAGGATGTTAAGCACGTGCACTCGCCTTCTGTGGTCGACCATGGTGAGGCCTGTTCTGTGTGGAACCTGTCTCTGTAAACCGCTGGGTGGTCTTGGCCACCTGCTGCACTTCGGTTTCAAGATGTTGGCAATTTTTTTACAGCCTCGGCCATCTTTTTATAGAGCAACAATTATTTTTTTCAGACCCTCAGACAGTTCTTTGCCATGAGGGGCCATATTGAACTTCCAGTGACCAGTATGAGGAAGTGTAAAAGCTGTAACACCAAATGTAACACACCTGCTCCACAATCACACTTGGGACTTTTTAACACTAACGTGTCACATGAGTTTGTGGATTGTAAATGGCACAATTTGTCCATTGTCACTTAGGGGTCTACTCAGGTTTGTTGCCAGTGAGTTATTGTGAGGGCACCACATTTACATTGTGATACAAGCTGTATACTGACTACTTTACATTGCATCAATGTGTCAGGTCCTCAGAGATAGATAGAGAGATAGAGCTGATTGGAGAGCACAGTGGAGTGAGTTTGGAAGAGCCGGCTAACCCCCTCACCTCATTTCTTATGAACTTATTGGATCTGATACTGACAAAGAACTATTTTGGGTTTGGGACTGTATTACTTTAATGGGGTCTCCGGCAGCTCCAAGTTACACAAATATATTCTGCATTTGGAGCACAGTCAGTGTCCAGTTGTATACTTTCTACTGAGTGGAGGGCACAGTGGAGTGAGTTTGAAAGTACCGCCAACCCTTCCTCCCCTCAGAACCACATTTCTTATGAGCTTATTGCATCTGATACTGACAAAGAACTATTTCAGGTTTGGGACTGAATATTACTTTGATGGGGTCTCCGGCAGCATCAAGTTACACATCTATTCTGCATTTGGAGCACAGTCGGTGTCCAGTTGCCCACTCTCTGGTCACATAATTCCATGGCTCAGATATGAGGACCATGTGTTTCTTTTATGGGGGCTCTGAAGAAGAACTAGACCAATTGTACAATATCTGATCAGTAGACACAGATTGATGAGATGTCGAGGAGTCTGAACTGTCACTATAGTGTAGGTATGTATATGTACAGAATAGAGGTGTATATAGAGTGCGATCCTGCTCTCAATCCCCCTCATCTTCTTCAGGTTCCTCAGGTCCAGGACTCTCACAGCTAAAGACAATGGCCCTTTTCATCAATGATCCCCCAAGGATGGACAAGGACAGAGACCTCAGGGCCCCCAGGATATTAGACCTCACCCTGGAGATCATCTACTTGGTAACTGGAGAGGTGAGAGTCTCACATGACCTCGCTCTTCTCTCTATCAGTAACAGGTGAATGATGGGAAAGGTGAGGGGTTCTTAGAATCTATGTAGTGATCAGTGTCTCCCCATACACAGGATTACACAGTAGTGAAGAAGTCGTCTGGTGAGTGTGTGGCCCCCCATGTGTCAGGAGGACGGAGCAGCACCCAGAGCCCCAAGCCTCCTCCTCATTCACTGATACAGAAGATCCTAGAACTGACCACCAGGATCACTGAGCTTCTGACTGGAGAGGTGAGGGGAATGCTGGGACCTTATACATAACACAGGGGATGATGGGTCTGAATGATGAGAGGTGACTGGTAATGCTGGGAATGATACACCACTGGAGTGGTCTGGGTGATGAGGGGAGAGGTTAGGGGAATGCTGGGACATTATACATAACACAGGGGATGATGGGTATGGATGATGAGAGGTGAGGGGAATGCTGGGACATTATACATAACACAGGGGATGATGGGTCTGGATGATGATGGATCCTTGTGTTGCCAGGTTCCTATAAGGTGTCAGGATATCGCTGTCTATGTCTCCATGGAGGAGTGGGAGTACATAGAAGGACACAGGGATCTGTACCCGAAGGTCATGATGGAGGATTCCCGGCTGCTGACATCACAAGGTGAGAGGGGATAAGACACAGCAGGGAGTGACAGCACTATCCCAATCTCCTTCTATCTCCCTATCTCTCTCCTGTCTTCTCGTAGAATTGGAGGTGATGAGACATGTATGATATATAGACCGATATCCCGCAGCTCATGTATCTGTCACTGTCTGCTCCCTACAGATGGATCCAGTAGGAGAAACCCAGCAGAGAGATGTCCCGCCCTCTGAAATTCCCGACTTTCCCAGAGGGAAATGCCAGAGAATCATCAGGTAGAGGGAGCTGAATCTCCTCAAAAATATGACCAGATGGAACAACCTGCACTTATTTCACTGGTTTTGTCTCTTTAGGGGGAAAATCTGATTGATATTAGGGTTGAGGATGAAGCAGAAGAGATGGACGTCCCAGGGAATCCTCATAGATATTTGGGGGTCTCTTATGTTGATCTGTCTGCTGTACTGAATAGTTCCATATGTCACATCAGGGTGAAGATCTGACTGATACTAAAGTGGAGGCTGAAGAAGAGAAGATGAGACGATGAGCCGAGGATGAGTGCGTGAAGGAGGAGATCCCAGAAGATGTGACCACAGGGGTAGTAATGAATTCAGAGGTTTCTTCAGGATCCTGGAACAGCCTGAATTTTTAGTGAATTTTGGGTACAACAAGGCCTGGAAACCTTTATTACAGATTCTGATGGAAAAACCTCGCTCTGTCTATTCCCCCACATCCTAGAGATGCCTATAACATGGAGACCTGGTGATGCAGCGTTTTGGCCGTACAGACCTCATTTGTCCCCTCCATGAGATCAGCTGGAGATGTGCACTTTGTCTCATGGTCATCTGGTTATAGCCCTGTTGAGATTGTCACTAACAAAATGTCCCCTTGTATTAAAGTGCTGCCCCCATTGGTATTGAAGGGCCAGATGTGTGGGCAGAGGACAGACCTGATTGTCAGACAAGGTTGTGCGTCTCAGAATCTTATCAAGTCCAGGTTTATGTGATAAAAGTGATGAGTGAGTGTAGAGCAGAATCCTGGACTGTGTCACTGATATGTTACACGTTATACAAGGATTTATAAGGCTGCAGTCACACAGGCAGGTTCTCACTGTAAGGAGTGAAAGTAATGAGAAATACACACAGTGAAGTCCCATCATTATCTCCAGCGAGACCGTTGTGTGCAGCACAGACAGCAGCGAGACAGGCGGCGAATGACTCCATAAGGTCCTGGTAGGTTGTCACAGGGATCTGGAGCCGACTGCATCCCACAGCTGCTGGAGGGGCCATAGAGACAACATCCAGGGGCCCCACACATGCTCAATTGGAGTCTGAGGAAATAGGGGCCAGGGTAACACTTGGAAGCCTTTGTCCTGCTCCTTCAACCAATTTTGGACATTTCTAACTGTGTGATATGTCTCATTGTCTTCTTGGAAGATCCTATCTGTCCCAGGGGAGACAATTGGCATGTATGGGTTTCCAGCATATGCATGGCTGGATTTTACCCAAATTGAGTGAGGTTGCCTTCTATATGGATGAGTGGCCCAGAGAAAGTCTGGAGATGTATTTCAGGCTATCATGCTGCCACCATCAGCTTGTGATCTTCCAGCAATGGTTGCAGGGTATTTATTATCTGACATACCAATGTCCATCCACTACATGAAGCAGAAAGTATGACCCATTGAAGAAAACAACCCTTTGTCCATCAGCAGAGTCCAATTCTGATACTGCCAGGAAATTAGAAGCTTTTCTGCTAATGCAGCTTTGTTAGTGGAGGTGCATTGACATCCATCTTCTCTGGAACCCTAAACACAGTAGGGTTAGCAGAGGTGCAGTGACATCCGTCAGCTCCACCTCCCCATCCACGGATGGGTTAGCAGAGGGGCAGTGACATCCGTCTGCACCGGGCCACTTACACAGTAGGGTTAGTAGAGGTGCAGTGAGATCCGACTGCTTTGGGCCCCATATACAGTAGGGTTAGCAGAGGTGCAGTGACATGCATCTGCTCCAGGTCCTCATACACAGTAGGGTTAGCAGAGGTGCAGTGACATCCGACTGCTTTGGGCCCCATACACAGTAGGGTTAGCAGAGGTGCAGTGACATCCGACTGCTCCATGGTCCTCATACACAGTAGGGTTAGCAGAGGTTCAGTGACATCCGACTGCTTTGGGCCCCATATACAGTAGGGTTAGCAGAGGTGCAGTGACATGCATCTGCTCCTGGGTCCCGTATACAGTAGGGTTAGCAGAGGTGCAGTGACATGCATCTGCTCCAGGTCCTCATACACAGTAGGGTTAGCAGAGGTGCAGTGACATTTTCTGCTCCAGGGCCCCATACACAGTAGGGTTAGCAGAGCTGCAGTGACATCCGTCTGCTCCTGGGCCCTATACACAGTAGAGTTAGCAAAGGTGCAGTGACATTCATCTGCTCTGGGGCCCCATACACAGTAGTTTTAGCAGAGAAGCAGTGACATCCAACTGTTCTGGGCCCCATACACAGTAGGTTAGCAGAGGTGCAGTGACATCACTGCTCTGGGGCCCCATACACAGTAGTTTTAGCAGAGAAGCAGTGACATCCAACTGTTCTGGGCCCAATACACAGTAGGGTTAGCAGAGGTGCAGTGACATCCGACTGCTCTGGGCCCCATACACAGTAGGGTTAGCAGAGGTGCAGTGACATCCGTCTGCTCCAGGGCCCCATACACAGTAGGGTTAGCAGAGGTGCAGTGACATCCGTCTGCTCCAGGGTCCTCATACACAGTAGGGTTGGCAGAGGTGCAGTGACATCCGTCTCCTCTGGGGCCCCATACACAGTAGGGTTAGCAGAGGTGCAGTGACATTCTTCTGTTCCAGGGCCCCAACACAAAAAAGGTTACAGAGGGCAGTGACATCCGCTGCTCCGGGGCCCCAAACAGGGGTTTAGCAAGAATAGTGACCCCAACGCTCTGGACCCCATACACAGTAGGTTAACAGAGTGCAGTCTCCACTGCTCCGGGCCCTAACACAGTGGGGTTTACAGGGGTCATTGACTCCATCTGCTCCGGGGCCTCATACCTGTGGGGTTAGCAGAGGTGAGTGACATCCCTGCTACGGTGTCCCAAACACATAGGTTTAGCGAGGTGCATGAAAACCCGATGCTCCGGGGCCCCCAAATAAACAGTAGGTTAGGAAAGAGGTGCAGTGACATCCGTCTGCCCAGGCCCCATACAAAGAAGGGTTAGAAGAGGTGCTGACATTTGCCCTGCTCCGGGATCCCAAAACACAGTAGGGGTTAGCAGAGGTGCAGGGACTTTGGCCACCCCGATTTCACTTTCCTACACACTCCACAGATCACAACATGTAAAGCCAATAATCAACCTTTTCCTGCAACCCTCAAAAAAACACCCCTCCTATTCAAAACAGCAATGCTTTGAGGGAGGTGGGTGAAACTTTCTGGCTAAATATGTTCCCTAAACCTGATTTTAGAACACTGGCGACATAACACGTCCCCTTCTTATTTCCACACCAAAATATTGGACGGTTTCAACATCTCTTCAATCTGTGTCTACTGATCATTTTTGTACAGATTGGCTTCTTCTTCGCAGAGCCCACAAAAAAAACACGGGGTCCCCTATCTGAGCCGGAAATTTTGTGCCCAGAAAGTGGACACTGGACACCGACTGTGCTCGAAATGCAAATAGATTTGTGTAACCGGGAGCCACCAAAGACCCCTCACAGTAATTCAGTCCCAAAATCTGAAACGCAATTCAGATCCAATAAGTTCATAAGAAAAGGGGTGAGGGGGTTAGCCACTCTTTCAAACCACTCCACTTTTTTCCTAACTCAGTTCTCTCGCTCCTTCGCTGTCTTCCCCCTCCCCTGCTCGTTTGTTGCCCTCCCCCTCGCCCCGCTTCTGCCCCCTTCCTCGCTCGCGCCCCTTCCCCTCTCTCTCGCTCCTGTTTCTCTCTCTCTGTCTCTGTTTCTCTCTCTCTCTCTCCCCTCTTTTTTCTTTCTAAAGGGCCCTTTACACATTGATGAAATGAAAGTAGTCAGTTTTGTATCAAAATATAAATTTGGGTCCCCTCAAATAACTCACACCTAAAATGTCTAACTCACTGGCAACCCTGAGTAGACCCCTAAGGGGAAGGGCAAATAGTCCCAATTTTCCCCATTTAAAAGCCATAACTCTGTTTTAAAAAGCCCAGGTGTGTTTGGGGGAGCAGGTTGTTACTTTTGGTGTTATCATCCCACTCCCTCATAGTATCACTGAATTTCAACATGGCACCTCATGGCAAAGAACTGTCGAGGGTCTGAAATAAAAAATTGTTTCCTTTTATAAAGAAGGCCAAAGGGTGTAAAAAAATTGCCAACAAACCTTGAAACCGAGGTGCAGCACAGTGGCCCGAACCACACAGCGGTTTACCCAAGACAGGTTCCACAACCCAAAAGGCCTCGATTTGGGGCACCGAAAATTGAGTGCACTTTCTCACTCCATCCAATATGATGCGCCCAAATTTCTGCAATGGGGCGGTGTCCCCCATCGTCCTGTTCTCGTTGAGACCAAGAAAACTTATTTGGGTTTAAGGTTCAACATGTTGGGGGCGGGAACCATTTAGGGGACAAAAGAACAAGTGTGTCGCCACAGTCAAGCTGGGGGGGAGTGTCATGGTTTGGGACTGGGATAGTGCTGCCTTTCTAGGGGAGCTACATTCAATGAGGGGAAACCATGAATGCCAACAGTAATGTGACATCCTGAAGCAGAGCATGATTTCCCCCTTCTTGGGAAAGGGGCCCTAACCAACATGATAAAGATCCCCCAAAACCCCCAAAACCACCACAACCTTGTTTAAAAAAATGAGGGTAAAGGGCTGGACTGGCCAAGCCTCCAGACCTAAACCCCATGGACCATCTGTGGGGCCTTTCAAACGGAAGGTGGGGGAAGGCAAGGTCCTAATATCCACCACTCCCGATGTCGTCATGAGGAAAAGGATTCCAGTAGCTGCAACCTGTGAACTCTATTAAACCTTTATGTCCAAGAAAATAAGGCATGCGAAAAATGATGGGGGGGAAAAACAAAATCGACACTTTGGCACAATTTGACCCTTTCACTTTTTTTTAAACCATTTGAACTTCTATAGATGACATTTAATAACTCACTTTCGCCCCAGCTGTTAGACATTGAGAACTGTTAAATTATTTAAAAAGGCACTTTTCCCCTGTGTTGAAACTGTACACTGACTACTTTCCTTGAAACAAGCTTCAGATTTTCAGTTTTGGGCCCCATGAAAAGTTTAAAATACAATATCTAAAAAAATATGTGAGGGTCGTACTTTGTTGTTGTTTTTTGTCAGTGTGTGTGTGCGTATATATGTGTGTGTGTATATATATATATAGATAGATAGATATTGCAGTCGTTGTCCGGGTAAAGAACCGGACCTTAAATTGGATTCATTTTCTTTTATCCCTCTCTGTCCTGGGACGGGTGATCCCACTATATTTAAGGTAAAAACATATGTACGAAAAAGGGTATAAAATAGGGTGTGTTCTTGCTCCCATTTCCTTCTCGTTTTCTTAAAGGGTTTTCCTCGGGTTCCAGGACTCTCCACACCCTAAAGAAAAAGGCCCCCTTTTCATAAAACCCCCCCCCAAAGGGGATGGACAAGGACGGAGACCTCGGGCCCCCCGGGATATTAGACCCCCACCCTGGAGATTATAACTTGGTAACTGGAGGTGAATTTCACATGCCCCGGGCTCTTCCCCTTACCCAGAAACGGGTTTGAATGAAGGGGAAAAGGTGGGGGGTTCTTAAAAACTAGGGTAGTGACAGTGTCTCCCCATACACAGGATTACACAGAAAAGAAGAAGTAAATCGGGGGAGTGGGGCCCCCCCATGTGCAGGGGGACGGAGCAGCACCCAGAGCCCCAAGCCCCCACCTAAATTCACTGATACAGAAGATCCTAGACCAACCACCGGGATCCCTGAGCTTTTTGACGGAGAGGTGAGGGGAAGGGCTGGGACATTATAAAATAAAAAAGGGGAGAGGGTCGGGATGATGAAGGTGGGGGGAATGTTTGGGCCCATTAAAACAAAACAGGGGATATGGGTCTGGATGATGAGAGGGAGGGGAATGCGGGACATTAAAAATAACAAAAGGGGATGATGGGTGGGGATTTTTGAGAGGTGGGGGGAAACGGGACATTAAAACGGGGAAATTTGATGGCCCTGGTTTATGAGAGGTGGGGGAATGCGGGGACATTATCCCTAAAACCCCGGGGGATGTTTGGGCCCTGGGTGATAGGTGGGGGGAATGCGGGACATTATACATAACACAGGGGATGAGGGGGCCCCGGATGAGGGTGGATCCTTGTTTTGACGGGGTTCCTATAAGGTTTCAGGATGTTCCCTGCCCTATGCCCTCCTTTGGGGGAGGGGGAGTACATAGAAGGAAAACGAAAATCGTCCAGGGGTTTCATGAGGGAGGATCCCCGGCCCGCAAACATCAAAAGGGTTTAGGGGAAAAAGACACAGCAGGGAGTGACACACCAGCCCCTACCCTCCCTACCTGTCTTGTCTTCTTGAAAATTAAAGGGTTCATGATATAATTTTAAAACATAGACAGAATCCCCGCAGCTCATGTATCTCTCACTTTGTGTTTCTACAGAGGGAAACCAGTAGGAAGAAATCCAGCAAGAGATTTTCCCCGTCCTCTGTTTTCCCGGGACTTTTCCAAGGGAAATGCCCCCAGAGAATCATCAGGTAGAGGGACCCTGAAGTCTCCTCAAAAATAATGACCAGAATGGAACAACCGGGCATTTTAAATTTCCCACGGGTTTTGCCCTCTTTGGGGAAAAATCTGATTGAATTAAGGTTGAGGATAAAGGGCAAAGAGATGGACCCCCCGGGGAACCCCTCGGGTAATGGGGCCCCTATACACAATCTGTATACGGGGTGGGGGACCTCCTGCACCCACATAGGGGCTCAAGATTTTTGGGGGGGTCTCTGATGTTGATCTTCTGCTGTATTTGAATTTTTCCATATTTTCCACATCAGGGTGAAGATCTGACTGAAACTAAATTGGGGGCTGAAGAAAAGGAAAGATGAGGAGCGATAGCCGAAAAAATAAAGTGACGTGAAGGGGGAAAATCCCAGAAAGGGTGACCACAGGTGAGTAGAAAATAAATTTCAGAGGTTTCTTAAAGGATCCTGGAACAGCCGAATTTTTTGGGAATTTTGGATAAAACAAGGCCCTAAAAACCCTTTTTTATTTCAGATTCTGAGGAAAAACCTCACCTGACTCTTCCACCACTTTCCTAGAGATCTCTATAACATGGAGACCTGGTAAATGCACCCGGGTTGGGCCGTACAGCCCTCTTTGTCCCGCCATGATTTTCAGCTGGAGATGGGCATTTTGGGTCTCATGATGATCGGGTTTAAAACCCATGATAAATTTGGGTCACAAACCCAGTTTGGTTTTCCACTTGAAATTAAAGTGCTGCCCCTTTTGGTTTGAAGGGCCAGATGTGTGGGGCAAGACAGACCTGTTTTGTCAACAATTTTTGGGGCTTCTCAAATTTTAAATCAATTCCGGGTTTTAAATGTGAAAAAAAGTGATTTTTTAAATGAAGGGGCCAAAATCCTGGACGGGTTTTCATTTGAATAAACTCGTTTACAAGGATTTATAAGGCTGCAGTCACACAGGCAGGTTCTCACTGTAAAGTGAAAGTAATGAGAAATCCACACAGTAAAAGCCCCTAAATTATCTCCGCGAGACCTTTTGTTTTCAGCACAAAACGGGGCAGTAAAGACGGGCCCGGCGAATGACTCCAAAAGGGCCTGGAAGGTTGTCACAGGGCTGGAACCTTTGGGCACCCCCCACACTGTTTGGGGGGGGGCATGGGGAAAGAGCAGCTTTAAATCCGGGGGCCCCCCCCAACACAAGCTCTTTTTGGGGATCTGGGGGAAAATTAGGGGCCGGGGAAGAAACTTGGAAACCTTGGTAATGCCCCTTTCAACCAATGTTGGACATTTCTAACTGTGTGACATTCTCTTGTCTTTTTGGGAAAAGTTTCCTATCTGCCCCGGGGGAGACAATCGGCAATTTATGGGTTGCCAGCATTTTCATGGTTTGGGTTTTACGAAAATTTAAATGGGGTTTTTGCCTTCCTAAAATGGTTTAAAGGGGCCCAAAAAAAAGCGGGAAAGATTTTTTTTTCAGGCTATCATGCGCCCCCCATCAGCTTGTAAACTTCCAGCAAGGGGTTGCGGGGTATTTTATTACCCTGAAAAACCCAATGTCCCATCCACTCATAAAAGCAAAAATTGACCCATTGAAGAACCCTTTGTCCTTCATTTTGACCCCAAATTCCAATACTGCCAGGAAAATGGAAGTTTTTTCTGCAAAAATTGCAGTTTGGAGGTCCATTGACATCCATCCCCTTTGGAACCCCATACACAGTGACACCCCTTTTTTCCTGCTCCGGGGCCCCATAAAAAGAAATTTTTTAGCAGAGGTGCAGTGACATCCGTCTGCACTGCAGCCCCATACACGTGGGGTTTCCAGATTGTAGTGACATCTGTCGCTCCGGGCCCCAAAACACAGTGGGGTTAGCAGAGGTACAGTGATACCCATCTGTTTGGGGGCCCCCCAAAACACATTGGGGGTTTTTTAGCATATTTTGTAGTGACATTTGTCCCTCCAGGGCCCATAAAACAGAAAGGGTTTTTAGCAGGGGTTTAAAGGACACCCAGTCTGCCCCCGGGGGCCCCTTTACACAGTGGGGGTTAGCAAGGTGCAGTGACATCCGTCCCCCGGGGGGCCCCCCTTACACATTAGGGTTAGCAAGGGGGGCAGTGACATAAAATCTTCTCCGGGCCCCAAAACACAAAAGGGTACCAGAGGTGCGGGGACTATTCCCCCCTTCCCCAATTCACTTTCACTACACAAGCCCCCAAACCCGGAACACCAAATGTGAAACCCAAATAATCAATTTTTTCTGAAACCCCCCCATAAATCCCCCCTTATATTCAAACAGCAATGACTGGAATCCTAATTGGGGCAGGGACTTTTGGAATGGTTAAAATTTAAGGGGTCCTACTCGACCCCATCTTTTTGGTTTTGGGGGCCAAAAAAAATAATACAAACCCCTGCTTGATTTTTTTCCCATTCTAAAGGAAATGTGAAAAAAATGTTTCTCTTTTGGGGGTTTTGAATAAAAAAAAATTAAAAACTTTTTTCTTTTAACAGAAAACTTTAAAAAAATCTCTGAAGGAAACTGCATGTCCTCACAAAATTATAAAATAGGGAAGATATCATGCTGCACTTCTTCAGGGGAAAACCCCAGTACCCAGGAATTTTTACAATCCACAAACCCCAGTACAACCCCGTCCAAAAATCCCCCCCCCCTGAAAAAAAAAAAAGGGTTTCATTGGTCAATTTGGGGGAACTGTTTACAAACGCTCAAATCTTCTACTCACAAAAAATTCACAAAAGGAGAAACCCCAAAAATTTTTTTTTAGAATGTGGGAAAAAGCTTTACCCCCTAAATCAACCCTTTTTTAACAGGGGAAAAAAATCTCAAGGGGAAAAACCCTATTCATATTCAATATGGGGGAAAACAATTTTTCAAACAAATTACATCGGGGCACACAAGTGAAATTCACACAGTAAAGAAACCTTTTTTTGCTCAAAAATGGAAACTTTAAAAAGAAATCAAATCTTTTTTACAAAATTAGAAAATTCAAACAGGAGAGAACCTTTTTTCGTGTTTTAATGTGGGGGAAACTTTTACAAAAAATCAAATCCCTTGTTACACAAGAGATAATTCCCAAAGGGAGAGAAGCCCCTTTTTTCGTGTTTTTAGGGGTGGAAATTGTTTTAAACCTTTAAAAGCATCTATTATGCACAAGAAAAATTCACACAGGGAGAAACCTTTTTTAAAGTTTTAAATGTGGGAAGTCTTTTAAAACCCTAAATCAAGTCTTGTTACACAAAGAGAGAAATTTACAGAGGGGAAATCTTTTTTTTTATGTTCGAATGTGGGAAATCTTTTACAAATAGAAAACAAAACTTGTTTAACATGAGAAATTCAAAACAGGGGAAACCCTTTTTTTATGTTCAGAAAAGTGGGAAGTCTTTTAACCTTTAAAACAAGTTTTTGTTACACAAGAGAGAATTCCAGAAAGGGGGGAATCTTTTTTCATGTTTTTTGAATGTGGGGAAATCTTTTACAAATAAATCAAATCTGTTACACATGAAAGAATTCACAGAGGGGGGAAAACTTTTTTTTTGTTTTTGAATGTGGGAAAGTCTTTTACAAATAAATCAAATTTTTGTTATACATTAGAGAATTCACAGGGGGGGAAAAAATCCCTTTTTTTTCATGTTTCCCGAAAAGTGGGAAATCTTTTACAAATAAATCAAAACTTGTTTTTTTCATTTAGAGAAATTCATACAGGAAGGGAAACCTTTTTTTTATGTTTTGAAAGGGGAAAATTGGTTTTTTCACTTAAATCGCAACAAATTATCACAAGAGAATTCACCCCAGGCGACAAACTTTTTTCATGTTCAGAAAAATGGGAAAAACTTTTAAACCAAATCAAGTCATGTTAAAAAAGAAAAGAATTCATACAGGGGGAAAACCTTTTTTATGTTCTGAATGTGGGAAATCTTTTTCAAGAAAACTCCCCGGGTAGACATAAAGAATTCCCCCAGGGGGCAAGCCCTTTTTTATGTTTTGAATTGGGAAAAAATTTTCAGAAAAAAGCAGAACTTGTTAAACAAAGAGAATTTACAGAGGGGGGGGAAACTTTTTTCATGTTCTGAATGTGGGAAAACTTTTACAAATAAATCAAAACTTTTTTATACATGAGAGAGTTCATACAGGGGAGAAGCCTTTTTTTATTTATGAATGTTGGGGAAATTTTTTTACACCTTTAAATTTGGGAATATTTTGCCAAAAAGAAATTCACCCCAGGCGACAACTTTTTTTATGTTCAGAAAGTTTGGGAAAACTTTTTAACCGAAATCAAGTCTTGTTACACATGAAGAAATTTTAAAAAGGGGAAAAGCCTTTTTCCCCTGTTCTGAATGTGGGAAATCTTTTACAGAGAAAGGAAAGTCTGGTTAACATGAAAAAAATTTTTACCAGGACGAAGCCTTTTTCATGTTCTGAATGGGGGAAAAACTTTTAAAAGAGAAAGCAGAATTTTTTTGAAACAAAAAGAGGAAAACACAAGGGAGAATCTTTTTTCAAAGTTTTAATTTGGGGAAAACTTTACAAATAAATCCAAAACCCTTGGGTTTTACATAAGATTTTTATACAGGAGAGAAAACCTTTTTCAGTTTGAATGTGGGAAAAATTTTTTAAAACTTAAATCGCAACTAGTTTTTGCACAAGAGAATTCACACAGGCGCAACTTTTTTCCAAAGTTCTAATGTGGGGAAAACTTTTACAGAGAAAGGAAGTCTGGTTTTAAACATGAAAAATTCACACAGAGAGAAAACCTTTTTTAAGTTTTTGAATGTGGGGGAAAAGCTTTACCCAAAAAATCACATCTAGTAACACACAAGAGAAAATCACACAGGAGAGAAACCTTTTTCAGTTTCTGAAATTTGGGGAAAACTTTTTAAAAATAAAAATTTAAATTTTGTTAAACATGAAAAAGAATTCAAAACAGGGGGAACCTTTTTCATTTCCCCGAAATGTGGCAAATCTTTTAAAAAGAGGACATCCTTTAAAAAATGAGAGAATTTTTACAGATTTAGGGAAGCCCTTTTCATGTTTTGAAGGTGGGAAAACTTTTGGACATAAATCATAACTCATTATACCTGAGAGAATTCCAAGAAAAAGAGAAGATTTTTTTTCATGTTTTGATTGTGGAAAATTTTACAGAGGGAAGGGAAATTTTGGTTTAAAAAATGAAGAATTCACCAATTTTCTAATGTTAACTAAGAAAAAAGTGAACTTTTTTTGAGAGAAGCGCACAGAAAAGTGGAAAAAGGTTTTTTTATTTTAAAACAAGCCTTTTTAGTTTCCAAGGGTATTAACCCCGCCCAAAAACAGTGTTTAAAAATTTTTATAAAATGTAAAAGAACACGAGCACATAAGGTTTGGGGGTTTTGTTTAAAATCTAAGGAAAAAAATGTAATAAATTTACGTTTATAAAATTTCCACAAATTAACTCTTCTGACTTCGGGTAATAAATAAATTTAAAAAATATATTGCAAACCTTTTTTAAAAAAATTTTTGTTTAAATTTTTTTAAATTAAATTTTTATTATTATTAAATATTTAAATTTAGTCCTTTTTTGGGATGATAGAGTCTGTAAATTTGGGGGAAAAATTTCAGTAAACATTTCCCCTTAGAAACAGATTCTAAAGCTCCAGAAAAACCGTGGGCAATAAATTTTACAAGGGGCAAAATACAAAGTGGGCCTCGAACCCACATGATAAATTTCGCGGCAAAACTTCCCGACCCCACAAAATTTGGGGCTACAAAGATAGTTTCGTGCTTCAGAATGGAAAGGGGGTTCCCTCCCCAGGGACAAACCCCAAGTCGGTAGCCCCTGTAATAAAGGGCCCCAAACAATTAATCAAATCATGTAATCTAAGTAACCCCTGAGGAAAATTTGCACTAAAATAACAAACTTCAAATTTAAAATAATACAAAAAAAAACCAATATTAAAAAACAAAAAGAAAAAAAAATTTTGTTTTAAAATTTTTATTTTTCCCGTTTAAATTTAAGAATTTTGATTAAAAAAAAAACAATTTTAATGGCCCAGTTCAAAACCATTTTAAAAAAAAGGGAATTTAAAGTTAAATCAAATCCTACCCAAAAAAAGAAACACGTGTTTCGAGCACCAGAACGGACTGCTCTTTTGCTTTCTTGCAATTCCCTGCAGGGAAAATGATTTCTCAACGATTTTAACAGGAAAAGCGCTATTTTAGATTGTTGGGGGGATGGCAAGCTTTAAGAGTCAAAAGGAAAAGCAATAGTTAGGGAGGTTTTTGTATTGCTGGCTGCATCCCTTTTCCCCCCTTTTTCTGATTTAAAAAAAGCATTTTTTTGGGAGTTTTTTTAAAATAGCTATTGGGATAAGAAAACCATTACCTAATCTCCAATAAAAGGGAAAATATTTTAAATAAATGTTTCTTGCTGCAAATTATTTGTGATTGGGGAAAAGTTCAAATTTTTTTTAGTTTTTTTGGGGGACCAGTTCATCATAACAGACCGTTTTCCAAATCTTTAGCTTCCCTTTAAAATTTACTTTTTTAACATGGAGAGAACTAAGGGGGTAACGAGCAAGGAGGGGGATAGGGGCATGGGGGGCTAGAGGTAAGACACAAAAAAAACCCCTTCCAGTGCTCTTTGGGCAACACAACCCCGGCCCAAACACTTTGCCCGTCACAAGGGCCGCAACCCGTCATCCCCTTTCTTTGGGTTTTTTTTTGTTAACTCAGGGAAGAGGGTCCCAATCTGTTTCTTCCCTTTGGGTATCAAAAACCCCCGCAAACCAGCAGTTTTAACCCAACCCTTTTCTTCTCGTCACGGCCAAAAAAAGTCACCATCAACATCAGCCAACCCATGAAAAACAAAACAAAGTTTTGCCAGCCAAGCAATTTTTCCAACACTATGTATTTAAGTTTTAATATTTTCTAATAAAGATTTGGAACGTTTTAATACTTCAATGAAGAGTGGTCGTATGCTGGACAATTTCTTTCTTCTGCATTATACAAAACACTCCAGATAATCCATGTTCTGAAGAGCTCTTTGATGACACAATGCAGTTGGGGTCAGAAGGCATTTCAAAAGATCAAGAGGCCATAGAAGATGATTTTGTTTGCTGTGTTGCAGCATTTGCTGATGCCCTCAGAGGAGGAGAAGGGAGCTGGTCCAGAAATACTGAGCAGTCAGCAATGCCTCGCAATGCCTGTGGCTTCTAGCCCGCAGGTTGAGGATGTAGACTGTGAGGAAGTGGAAGTCACTTGTGATGATGATGACATTGTGGATCCAACATGGTCTGTTGAGCAGCGGCTGGCAAACGCATCATTAGTGATGGAGGAGGATGATGGGGTAGTGTCAGTGCTGGTCCGGCCTCAGAAAGGGAGAGGGCGGTTGCATAAGTCCATTGATATTACTCCGCCAGCTGTGGTTAGTGGTGGCAGCGGGAACACCGATACTAGTTTTTCACAGTCGAAGAGGTCCAGGACCTGTGAAGCCTGGACCTTTTTCGATCAAGCCTCAGACTCACTGACTGACGTCATATGATGGACTTGCTTTCAACATGTCAGTAGAGAAAAGAATAGTTTAAGCACCACCAGCATGAAAAGGCACATGCATGTAAAGCATGAATTGCTGTGGAAGAGTCATTTGGAGAAAAAAGGTCACACAGGTCCTGGACTTCCAACCACCATGACTTCTTCTGCCTCCTCCTCCGCCACTTCCAAGCCCAAGCGGTCCTCTGCTGCCGATGTGCCAGAGCAATATGAGCAAGCACCATCCCATGTCCCAGACACTGTCGGCTGTTTCCCACCACCAGTAACACAGCCTACACCTTTCCCTTCCAGCAGTGTGACCTGCACGCCTTACAGCGGCCTGACCGCAGCCAGCCTTGTGTGTACCAGGTATGGGAGCATAAGAAACGCTTTCACCCCAACCATTCCAAAGCCAAAAGCCTGAATGTTGGCATAACCAGGCTGTTGGGCTTGGAAATGTTGCCTTTCCGCCTGGTAGAAAAAGTTAGGTTCTGCCACATCATGGCCTTGGTATGACCCCAATATCAGATGCCGAGCGGGTATTTCTTTGCCATAACAGCTGTCCTTGCCCTGGCCAGCCATATTGCAGAAAGGATCTCCAGGATGTTGGCTGCATGTGTGTCCACCAAAGTTCATCTCACTACAGTCACATGGACTAGTAAGCATGGTCAGGGGTGTTACAACTCACTGACTGCTCACTGGGTGAGTTTGGTGAATGACAGTGCCTCTGGTGATGGCTCTCAGCCGACAGTCTTCCAACTGCTAGGAGAGTGCGGAGTTCAGATCTTCAACTTCGACGGGCAGCATCACATGCCAAGAGAAACGAGGCCGTTCTCAAATTAATTTGTCTTAGAGACCGTCAACACACAGGTCAAGAGTTTGTTTGGATAGCCGCCGGGCGAATTAACTGACCCAGGGCAGGGGTGCAAAGGAAATGCCCTGAAAATAGGTAGACTTACGCACATCCCTCCTGGCAAAACCGTCATGAACCTGATTGTGCAGAAAATTTCTCAAGCCAAACCCAGGTCTTTACTGTTGCTGAGGAAGGCTAGAGGTCTTAGTTCCCACTTCCGGCGTTTGCACCATGCTTCGGCATGACTGGCAGCGTTGCAGCATTATCTTGGCCTCCCCGTCAACCATCTGATGTGTGATGTGGCAGCACGCTGGAATTCCACCCTCCACATGCTCCAGCGATTATTGGGTGGCCACCCTCCTTAATCCACGTTACAAGACAAAAGTGAGCAATTTCCTTCCACCCACACAAATTGACAATAGAATGAAGGAATTTGAGACAGTGCTCATTGACCAGCTCAAGACATCTTTTGTGTCTTCTTCACATTCTAACGTCAGCACAATGTCAGCAATGCGCCAGCAGTAGAATGGCAAGTAGCCGCAGCAGGCAGTGTTGCAGAACCCTACTGGGTGACATTTTGCAATCGATGTTTACCACCTCACCAACACCAGCAAGGCAGGGCATCATTCAGAAACACAGAGACCACCTTAAAACCATGGTCCATGACTACCTGCACTGATATTTTTGGACTTGGACTGGACCCATTCAACTTCTGGGTGTCCAAACTGGATGAATGGCCTGAGCTTGCTCAGCACGCCACAGAAGTTCTATCCTGCCCAGCAGCCAGCGTTATTATTATTTATTTTAGAGCTCCATTGATTCCAGCGTGCTGTACATTCAAGAGGGTTACAAACATAACATAAATCAAACAAGTTCAATGCTAACAGTATCTGACAATCAACTGGCACAGAGGGAAAGAGAACCCTGCCCGTGAGGCTTACAATCTACAAGGAAGGGGAAAGAGACAGAAGGTGGGGCAGACATGTTTGTGGGGGGTGTAGTGACAGCAGGGGTACTATAGTTTATAGGCTATCCTGAAAAGATGGGTTTTCAAGTTGCTTTTGAAGCTGGTGAAAGTGGAAGAGAGTTTGATGTGTTGGGGAAGTGAGTTCCAGAGTGTGGGGGAAGCGCGAGAGAAATCTTGGAGACAGTTGTGTGAGGAGCAGATAAGGGGAGAGCAGAGAAGAAGGTCCTGTGAGGAGCGAAGATTGCATGAGGGGAGATATCTGGAGATTAAGGCAGGGATGTATGGAGGGGAGAGGTTATGAAGAGCCTTGTAGGTCATGGTTAGCAACTTGAAGTGAATTCGCTGGGCAATGCATAGCCAGTGAAAGGATTGGCAGAGGGGAGAGGCAGGGGAGAGGCGAGGAGAGAGATGTATAAGACGGGCAGCAGAGTTGAGGAAGGATTGAAGGGGAGCAAGAGTGCTAGACGGGAGGCCACAGAGAAGGATGTTGCAGTAGTCGGGGCGGGAGATGACGAGGGCATGGACCAGCATTTTTGTATTAACTGGGTTGAGGAATGAGCGGATTCATTAAATATTTTTCAGGTGGAGGCGGCAGGCAGAGGTGAGCGTTTGGATGTGTGGTTTGAAGGACAAAGTGGAGTCAAGGGTTTTCCCAAGGCAGCGGACTTGCGGGACTGGTGAGAGTGTGGATCTGTTGACTGTGATAGAGAGATCAGGTGGAGGGATGGAGGGGGACAGAGGACAGATGATGAATTCAGTTTTCTCTACATTAAGTTTTAGGAGATGGGAGGAGAAGAAGGAGGATATGGACGACAGACAATCTGGAATCCGGGACAGTAGAGAGTTGATGTCTGGGCCAGAGATGTAAAGTTGGGTGTCATCAGCATACAGGTGGTATTGAAAGCCATGTGATGCTATGAGTTGACCCAGGCCAAGAGTGTAGATAGAGAAGAGTAGTGGGCCCAGGACTGACCCTTGGTGGAAACCAACAGAGAGACGTCGAGAGGAAGAGGTGGTGCGAGAGTGAGAGACGCTGAATGTTCTATCGGTGAGGTACGAGGAGATCCAGGAAAGGCTGAGTCCGTGATGCCGAGGAAGGAGAGGATTTGTAGCAGGAGGGAATGGTCAACAGTGTCAAAGGTTATCTCTGAACTCACCTTCAGCACAGCTGGCGGGGTGATAACTGACAAACGTATCCTTCTTTCCCCCAAGAATGTGGATCGTTTCACATTTATCAAAATGAATCAAGCGTGGATCTCTGACGATTTTGTTGCTCCAGTTGCCAATGTCACTGACTAGTAAACTGTAGCACGTCTCCTTGACAATGTGAAATAAACATTTCATCATCTATTAACATCAGTCAGTCTGCCATAAGTCATCTATTAACCAATTCAGCGCCCCATACAGCCAACTCAAATGGGGCCCCCACCCATTACTAGTTCCTGTTTTTTTTAACATTCAGTGGGCCAGTGGGCCTGATAGGAGTACTGCCCGTACTGCCCTATTGGCACCCTTGTGGTAGCAGCCGCTATGCGGCCCTGCATCCTGAGGGGGCAAAAAGCCCTGTTGACACGTAAGAAGACAGTGGTATTGGAAATGGCACTTGGTAACTGGCAGGGCTGTCAATAGGGCAGTACTCCTGTCAGGGGCCCTAATCAACAAGGTGCCAACTGATATGTTAAAAAAATATGAACTAGTAATGGCTGGGGGCCCCATTTGATTTAGCTGCATGGGGACCTGAAACGGTTGATAGATGACTGATGGCAGCCCTGGCTATCACTGCACCCCCTATAACTATGCACCTGCCAGCTGAACCTCCATGTTCCCCATTGGGATGTTCTTAGTGCCACCACATATATCACATGTTCTTGGGCCCTGGTGCGAAAAGTGAAATAGGGCTCCTGCCAGTTACGATGTGCTATTTCTGATACCATTGTCTCTTAATGTGTCAAAGGGGCTTTTGGGCCCACTCAGGATGCAAGGCCTCGTAGCTGATACCACTGCACCTTCTATAGCTTCGCCCCTGCTTGCAGGCTGTCCTCATCTTTTCAGTTAACCATTGAAAGGAATGAAATATTTTAGCCTCTGAATTTTTTTTGGTCACTTTTAGAGACAAATTTTCTTCACTAAGTTGTTTCACCTATCAAGGTTACTCTTCTGGATGGTAATTACAGCTTCTCCTCACCTGTATAGGTATAAAAACTAACCTGAACATCTTCTCCCATTGACTTTAATGGGGTTTGAATTCGAGTTTGAATCGAACTTCAAACCGAATGACTCTAAGGTCAAGGTTTAACTCGAACTTGAACTTTTTTGGGTTTGCTCATCACTAGTCATGAACAAGAACAGTTGTTCTGAACCCATGCTAGCTATGTTGTCTGATGGTTCAGCATACCAGAGGCTGACTTCTTATCCGACTTCGTATAAATCTAAGATGTTTCATCTAATAGAGGAAAGTGTCTCTCTGTGTATCCTGGACTGTGGACAATCTTATAGATAGTCATTTGGTAGTAATAGTAAATTCAGCCGCACTGCACAATCTGCTCTGTGAAGGCTCCTCAACCTTCATTCAATTGAAAGCGAATAACAGTAGCAGATAATTATTTCAGATAATAGCAAATATTTATTAAGTCTTAAACATTTAAAACTTCAAACTATTACAAGTTTGTTGCTGTGTATGTGCTCCAAGATGGAGAAGCCAGGCTGTGCAGCATGAAGTGGGGAACTAATATGCTACTGCCGCCTATTATGGACATTGACCACTGTGAAACCGCAAGTAACAAACTTGTCATAGTTTGAAGTTTTAAATGTTTAAAGACTTTTAATAAAAATTTGCTATTATTTGAAATAATTATCTGCTACTGTTATTGGCTTTTTTGTAGAGAATCCCCGTCAAAACCCAATTCTATATGGATTGGGCCCAAGAGCCACAACAATTGACTTTCTCCTCCAATTTAGACCAATAGTCTTGGTATAGGATCTTTATGGGATAGGTTATGCCAGTGACTGGACTTTTTAATACAGCCTCTGGTCCAGCGAGTTCCAGAAACAGGAACCTGTAGTTATTCGGGGGTCTACCACTATGATTTTAGAAGATTACTCCGCTATGAAATAAAATATTGTGCAGGAATAAAATATTGCTTCAGTTTCAGTAGCCTGCTATCCTGAGGGTGAATAAAGAAAATGGTCAAGACAGTGGTCCTCCCCACATCTTCAACACACCTCAAGCAGCAGAAAAAAAATCTGGACTTGTCACCACCTAAGACGTCAGGGACAGATCTCCTCTGGACCCACAACACCCTAAGAGCTCCTCACCGATCAGTCCCAATCACCAAGCACGGAGAGGAAGCTTCTCACCTCTCTCCTGCAGCGTTGATAGGTGACTCTGGTTTTGATCTCTGGCTATTCTCTGACAAGGGACTATTGAGTAAATGTCACGTAGAAAACCTGGTAATGGCCCTTTACTGTTATTTTACTGAGAGGTGACTCTCTTCCCTTCTGTAGTTCTGTTATTAGGCTGTACCATTATTCGCCTCCAGCCCGGGGGCTCTCGGGAAGGGTGTTTTCACTGTGTTCTCCGATCTAATATGTCAGCCCGGGCTTATGATGCCAGAAAAGAAAGTGAAGCCCCTGTAGCGCTAATTGAAGGTTCGTACAGACCTTTCATGCGCCTTGTTCTCTATATGTTCTGCAATCCATGTTGCTGCACGATCTTTGCAGTTCTAGTTCCACTTGTTTCAGTTTAGGGATTTTATTTAGTGTCTCAGTCCTGACCCTACTGGTTTCCTCTCATGAGTGGGTTACGGGCGTTGGCCCATCATTGGCGATTGTCACAGTCCATGCCGTGGCTCCCGTTATGAGCCATAGGCATGGCCGTGACCCTGCTGCTGTGATGGTCCCCAACACCTGCTGTGTCCGCTAGTGTATACTCACCTGTCCTAGCTGTGGCGACTGCCGACAGTTCCTACTTATCTGTCCTGGATCCTGCTCTCACTCATTCGCTCTGGCTTATGATGCTTCCTACTTATCTGTCCTGGATCCTGCTCTCACTCATTCGCTCTGGCTTATGATGCGCCTATGAGTGCCCTCTTGGGCATGCACATGGCAGTATTCTGCTATTTAAAGGGACAGTGTCCCAATTTCCTGCCTCTTGACCTGTGAACCCTGGCTCAGGGGCGTCGCTAGGCTGTTTTATTCGGGGCTCGGGCCCCGAATAAAACAGCCTGTGCCCCGAGTCTCCCGGGCTCCAGGCCTCTGCGCTGGGCCTGGAGCACCGACTGGCCCTTTAGCTGCATGTGCGTCCGCTGGACGCACACATAGCTAAGGGCTTCTGCGGGGCAGAGAGCGAGGGCTCCCTGCCCCGCAGACCGGGTCGTACCCGCTGGTCCGACACAGCGGGGCCGCCGGATCCTCACAGCGCTGAGGACCCGCCGCGGCCCCGTGCGCCTCAGCCGGCAGCGTTGCGATGACATCACGTCATCGCGACGCTGCCTATCCTCGGGCGCACAGCGCGTCCATAGGCCGTGCGCCCGAGGAGCGCGCGGCTGAAGAGGACGGAGTGCGCTCGCCGGGGGAGTTAAGGTGAGTATGAATGTTGTTATTTTTATAGCGTTTACCTGCCTCAGTGCCCCTATATACTGCCTGTGCCCCTATAATGCCTGCCTGTGCCCCCCATATCCCTGCCTGTGGCCCCCATATCCCTGCCTGTGGCCCCCCTATTTCTGCCTGTGCCCCGATATCCCTGCCTGTGCCCCTATAATACCTGCCTATGGCCCCCATATCCCTGCCTGTGCCCCCATATACTGCCTGTGGCCCCCATATCCCTGCCTGTGGCCCCCATATACTGCCTGTGGCCCCCATATCCCTGCCTGTGCCCCCATATCCCTGCCTGTTGCCCCCATATCCCTGCCTGTGCCCCCATATCCCTGCCTGTGCCCCCATATCCCTGCCTGTGCCCCTATAATGGCTGCCTGTGCCCCTATAATGCCTGCCTGTGGCCCCCATACCACTGTCTGTGGCCCCCATACCACTGTCTGTGGCCCCCATATCCCTGCCTGTGCCCCTATAATGCCTGCCTGTGCCCCTATAATGCCTGCCTGTGGCCCCCATATACTGCCCGTGGCCCCATATCCCTGCCTGTGCCTCTATAATGTCTGCCTGTGCCCCTTAATGCCTGCCTGGGGCCCCCCCATTTCCCTGGGCCCCATATACTCCCCTGGCCCCTTTTATCCCTGCTGTGCCCCTATAATCCTGTGTGGCCCCCATACCCTGCCTGTCCCCTATAATGCTTGCCTGTCCCCCTATAATCCCTGCCGGGGCCCCCCCTATACCTCCCTGTCCCCCCCATATACCTGCCTGTGCCCCCCATACCCCCTGCCTGGGGCCCCCCAATCCCTGCTGTGGCCCCCAATCCCTCCCTGTGCCCCTATATCCTCCTGTGGCCCCCATAAACTTCCTGGGGCCCCCCTATACTGCCTGTGGCCCCCATTACTGCCTCAGTCCCCCTAATACCGCCAGTGCCCCTTTTAAACTCCCCAGTGCCAACCCTATATACTGCCTGTGCCCCCCTATATACTGCTGTGGCCCCCTATATGCTTCAGTCCCCCTTTATACCTAACTAAAGGGGGATGCTTACCTTAATTAAGGAGTTGCGGGAAATGTGAGGATTCTAAGAATTTTGTCCAAAACCCTCGGGACGGTATTCCCCCGGGAGCAATCGCTAAAGTGGAAGGGGGATGGAGAAAAAAGGAAAAGTGAACGACG
This sequence comes from Phyllomedusa bahiana, assembly GCA_025379985.1. Classification (NCBI taxonomy): domain Eukaryota; kingdom Metazoa; phylum Chordata; class Amphibia; order Anura; family Hylidae; genus Phyllomedusa; species Phyllomedusa bahiana. The sequence goes on from JAODAL010030571.1 coordinate 29,250, forward strand.
TGACAGAAAGACGTCCCCGGTGATCACTAAATGTAACTGCGGTGTAATCATTATATGTCGCAGGTTACATAAAATATATCTACCACTATCTGGTCATGTTGGCGGTAATTATGTCTCTGGGCCTGTGTGCAGTGGTAGTCAATGTGGGGGTTGGTTTTTGGGGGGTCTGGGAGGGTTATTTGAGCCTTAAGTAGTAAAATTTTTGGGTCTTGGTTTTGTAGGGGGTTTTGTAACAAACATTGTTTTTGGGGTTTGCTCCCTTGTAGGTGGTGTTTTGGGACTGTTTAGGGGTATTGTATATGAAGGAGGGGAAGTTCTAAAAAATAAATTTGTCATTTGGGGATTTTTATGTTCAGTGACTGCGAGGAGATGGACGGGAAACTGTGTGGGGTGGCAAAAATTGTGACAGGAAAAAGGTTTTTCTCTGTAAAAAAACACCGCAGTTCACAATGAGGGGGGAAAAAAAACACAAAGGCCGGCCCCCCGGGTTTTTGGCCCTACAACGCCCCGCCCTGGCTACAAGAGGAACTTCCCGCTTTCTCCAGCATCGTTCATTGTTGTTCTCTCATAGAGTTTCCTTGGCTGCTGTATCACTGCTGTTTTCCTGTACGTGTCTGTGCGCTACCTGTGATTACCTGCTGACAATCTGCTAAGTGTTCATGTACCAAGTCCAATTACCTGCTGGGGACCTGCGTTACCTGCCTCTGGCTATACCTGCTGTGTCCTGCCACCTGTACCGGCACCTGCTGTACTTGCCCTGTACCTTAGCTGTCACTGTGAGTCACCACCTATACCTTCTTGCCCGTGGTGATCACTGAGGATCCACCATCAGGGCCGTTCCTAGGCTAAATTGTACCCCTGTAAAATAATGCGCCACAATGCTTCACCAGATAGTTGCCGCTGTGGCCATGTAATACCCCCCCCTGTAACCAGACAGTAGCCCCAGCGGCCAGGATAGGTGCGCCTGTAGCCAGATGGTTGCCGCTGTAGCCATGTAATACCCCCTGTAACCAGATAGTAGCTCCAGCAGCCATGATAGTTTCCCCTGTAACCATGAAAGTTGCCCCTGTAGCCAGTTGCCCCCTGTAGCCCTGTTAGTTGCTCCCTATAGCCAGTTGCCCATATAGCCAGTTTTCCCCCTGTAGCCAGTTTCCCCCCCTGTAGCCAGTTGCCCCCTGTAGCCAGTTTTCCCCTTGTAGCCAGTTGCCCCTGTAGCCCTGCTAGGTTGCCCTGTAAGCCAGTTTTTGCCCTGTGCCAGACTGCAATGTAGCAGTTTGACAACCTGTAGCAGTTTTCCACTATGTAGCCAGTTGCCCTCTGGTTAGCCAGCTGCCTCTGTACCAGGTTGACCCCTGTAGCCCTGCTAGTTGCCCCTGTAGCCAGTTTTCCCCCTGTATCTAGTTGTCCCCTTTAGCCAGTTTTCCCCCCTTTAGCTAGTTGTCCCCTGTAGCCAGTTTTCCCCCCCTGTAGCTAGTTGCCCCCTTTAGCCAGTTGTCCCCTGTAGCCAGTTTCCCCCCTGTAGCCAGTTTCCCCCCCCCTGTAGCCAGTTGTCCTCTGTAGCCAGTTTCCCCCTGTAGCTAGTTGTCCCCTATAGCCAGTTTTCCCCCTGTAGCCAGTTTTCCCCCCTGTAGCCAGTTTTCCCCCTGTAGCCAGCTGCCCCCTGTAGCCAGTTTTCCCCCCTGTAGCTAGTTTTCCCCTGTAGCTAGTTTTCCCCTGTTGCCAGTTTCCCCCCCTGTAGCCAGTTTTCCCCTGTAGCTAGTTTTCCCCTGTAGCTAGTTTTCCCCTGTAGCCAGTTTTCCCCCCTGTAGCTAGTTGTCCCCTGTAGCCAGTTTTCCCCCCTGTAGCTAGTTGTCCCCTGTAGCTAGTTTTCCCCTGTAGCCAGTTTTCCCCTGTAGCCAGTTTTCCCCCCTGTAGCTAGTTGTCCCCTGTAGCCAGTTTTCCCCCCTGTAGCCAGTTTTCCCCCCTGTAGCCAGTTTTGCCCCCCTGTAGCTAACGATAATAAAATAATAAAAACTCACCTTTCCAGGATCCCTGCAGCGGCAGGTCCAGGAGTCGGGACTCAGTTCCTGGGATCTCCTGGGACGGACGGGGCCGAGATAGGCGTCGCAGGGGGCGCGTGTGAAAGCCGTTACAGACCCTGAGGACGTGCTGTGCATGTATTAGCATGCTGGAATGTGCGCTGATTACATACAGGGGAGGAGAAAAGGGAGGAGAAGTGATTCGTCCACTGCCTCCTCCCTGTGCTGACAGCTGCACTAAGTGTATGCAGCTGCTGACTGACTCTGCGCAGCTGTTTTACAACGGACGTGCAGAGTCCAGGGCTAACCGTGGGGCAGACAAAGCGGACGGCGCCCCCCTCGGGAGAGCAGAGCCCCGGCGCCCCAGGCGATCGCCCTCCTCCCCCGCCCCTAGAAACGGCCCTGTCCACCATATACCGGTGATCGACGGGTCAGTGCATACTGACACCACCGGATCATTACATATTGCTTTACCTTCCATCTACTAGTTTTACATGAAGATAATTTCATCTAACATCAAAGGATTACATTCACCTAATAAAAGAATGAGCATCTCAGACATCTAAAAAGACTACGTCCAGATATTGTCCTTTTACAGGAGACCCACCTGTGGGAGGAAGATGCAAAAATATGGGTCAGACAAGTTACAGAATCTCCCTCTACTGATGGAAAGGCGGGGTCCTTACTCTATTTCACATTTTCTTTGACATCTCACCCTCATGAGCAAGAGGGTAGGTTGTCTTATGTCTCCTTCACACATAGTGGAAAATCTTGCAATTTGTTTAATGTTTCTGGACCTAATGGAAACTTTTTCCCTCTGTAGCCAGTTTTCCCCCTGTAGCCAGTTTCCCCCCTGTAGCCAGTTTTCCCCTTGTAGCCAGTTGCCCCTGTAGCCCTGCTAGTTGCCCCTGTAGCCAGTTTTGCCCCCTGTAGCCAGCTGCCAATGTAGCCAGTTTGCCCCCTGTAGCCAGTTTTCCCCTCTGTAGCCAGTTGCCCGCCTGTAGCCAGCTGCCCTCTGTAACCAGTTGCCCCTGTAGCCCTGCTAGTTGCCCCTGTAGCCAGTTTTCCCCCCTGTATCTAGTTGTCCCCTTTAGCCAGTTTTCCCCCCTTTAGCTAGTTGTCCCCTTTAGCCAGTTTTCCCCTGTAGCTAGTTGTCCCCTGTAGCAGTGCGTCCCTGTAGCCCGTTTTACCCCTGTAGGCCAGTTGTACTGTATCTAGTTGTCCCCTTTAGCCAGTTTTCCCCCCTGTAGCTAGTTGTCCCCTTTAGCCAGTTTTCCCCCCTGTAGCCAGTTGTCCCCTATAGCCAGTTTTCCCCCGTAGCCCGTTTTCCCACTGTAGACAGTTTTACCCCTGTATCCAGCTGCCCCCTGTAGACAGTTTTCCCCCCTGTAGCTAGTTGTCCCCTGTAGCTAGTTGTCCCCTGTAGCTAGTTTTCCCCTGTAGCCAGTTTTCCCCCCTGTAGCCAGTTGTCCCCTGTAGCTAACGATAATAAAATAATAAAAACTCACCTTTCCAGGATCCCTGCAGCGGCAGGTCCAGGAGTCGGGACTCAGTTCCCGGGGTCTCCTGGGAAGGACGGGAGCCAAGACTGAGCGTCGCAGGGGGCGCGGTGAAAGCCGTACAGCCCCTGAGACGCTGCTGCGTATGTATCAGCGCGCTGACTGAGCACTGATAAATACAGGGGAGGAGACAGGAGGAGAGCGATCCGTCCTGCTCATCCTGTGCCGGCAGAAACCTGCACTAAGTGTATGCAGCTGCTGGACTGGAATCTGACGGCTGTTTTACAAACGGACGTGCAGAGTCCAGGGCTAACCGTGGGGCAGACAAAGCGGACGGCGCCCCCCTCGGGAGAGCAGAGCCCCGGCGCCCCAGGCGATCGCCCTCCTCGCCCACCCCTAGGAACGGCCCTGTCCACCATATACCGGTGATCGATGGGTCAGTGCATACTGACACCACCGGATCATTACATATTGCTTTACCTTTCATCTACTAGTTTTACATGAAGATAATTTCATCTAACATCAAAGGATTATATTCACCTAATTAAAATGAGATGAGATCTCAGAACATCTAAAAAGACTATGTCCAGATATTGTCCTTTTACAGGAGACCCACCTGTGGGAGGAAGATGCAAAAATATGGGTCAGACAAGTTACAGAATCTCCCTCTACTGATGGAAAGGCGGGGTCCTTACTTATTTCACCTTTTCTTTGACATTTGCTCACCCTTCATGAGCAAGAGAGTGGTTTGTCTATATGTATCCTTTACGCATAGTGGAAAATCTTTGCAATTTGTTTAATGTTTCTGGACCTAATGGAAACTTTTTCCCTCTGTAGCCAGTTTCCCCCTGTAGCCAGTTGCCCCCTGTAGCCAGTTTTCCCTTGTAGCCAGTTGCCCCCTGTAGCCTGCTAGTTGCCTGTAGCCAGTTTTGCCCACTGTAGCCAGCTGCCAATGTAGCCAGTTTGCCCCCTGTAGCCAGTTTTCCCCTCTGTAGCCAGTTGCCCTCCTGTAGCCAGCTGCCCTCTGTAACCAGTTGCCCTATAGCCCTGCTAGTTGCCCCTGTAGCCAGTTTTCCCCCCTGTATCTAGTTGTCCCCTTTAGCCAGTTTTCTCCCCTTTAGCTAGTTGTCCCCTTTAGCCAGTTTTCCCCCCTGTAGCTAGTTTTCCCCCTGTAGCTAGTTGTCCTCTGTAGCCAGTTTTCCCCCCTGTAGCCAGTTTTCCCCCCTTTAGCTAGTTGTTCCCTTTAGCCAGTTTTCCCCTGTAGCTAGTTGTCCCCTGTAGCCAGTTTTCCCCCCTGTAGCCAGTTGTCCCCTATAGCCAGTTTTCCCCCTGTAGCCAGTTTTCCCCCCTGTAGCCAGTTTACCCCTGTAGCCTGCTGACCCCGTCCCCTGTAGCCAGTTTTCCCCCCTGTAGCTAGTTGTCCCCTGTAGCTAGTTTTCCCCTGTAGCTAGTTGTCCCCTTTAGCCAGTTTTCCCCCCTTTAGCTAGTTGTCCCCTGTAGCTAGTTGTCCCTGTATGCTAGTTGTCTCCCTGTAGCCAGTCTTTCCCCCTGTAGCCAGTTGTACCCCTGTAGCCTGTTGTCACCTGTAGCCAGTTTATTCCCCCTGTAGCCAAGTTTTCCCCCCTGTAGATAGTTGCTCCCCTGTTAGCAAGTTTTCCCCCTGTAGCAGTTGTCCCCTGTAAGCACAGTTGTCCCTGTAGCCAGTTTTCCCCCCTGTAGCAGTTTTCCCCCGTGTTGCAGTTGTTCCCCTGTAGCTAACGATAATTAAAATAATAAAAAACTCACCTTTCCAGGATCCCTGCAGCGGCCCAGGTCCCAGAGTCGGGGGGACTCAGTTCAGGGTGTATCCTGGGTCGGTCGGGAGCCAGAAGAACCGGAGCGTCGCAGGGGGCGCGTGTGTGATAGCCAGTACAACACACCTGAGAACGCTGCTGTGTATGTTATCAGCTGCTGACTGAGCGCTGATACATACGGGGAGGAGGACAGGAGCGAGGCGATTCCGTCCCTGCACCTCCTCCCGTGCCGGCTGCTGCACTAAGTGGTATTGCAACTGCTCTGACTGACTCTGCATGCTGTTTACAACGGACGTGCAGAGTCCAGGGCTAACCGTGGGGCAGACAAAGCGGACGGCGCCCCCCTCGGGAGAGCAGAGCCCCGGCGCCCCAGGCGATCGCCCTCCTCCCCCGCCCCTAGGAACGGCCCTGTCCACCATATACGGGTCAGAATGCATATGACACCACACGGCTTACATTAACATATTGCTTTTACCTTCCATATATTAGTTTTACAATGAAGATAATCTAATCTAAAACTCAAAGGATTACAGTCACCTAATAAATGATATGAGCATCTCAGACATCTTAAAAAGAATTCGTCCAGATATTGTCCTTATACAGGGGAGAGACCCACCTGTGGGAGGAAGATGCAAAAATATGGGTCAGACAAGTTACAGAATCTCCCTCTACTGATGGAAAGGCGGGGTCCTTACTCTATTTCAAACTTTTCTTGAACATCTCCACCCCTCATCGGAGTTAAGAGGGGTAGTTTGTTTCTTATGTCTCCTTCTACTCATTGTGGAAAATATCTGGCAAATTTGTTTAATGTTTCTGGACCTAAATGGAAACTTTAATCAATTCCAAAATCCCGAGGTATTACAATTTCTACATATCCTACTCATGGCAGTGATTATTGTGGGAGGTGATCTTAACAAAATAGTCAACCTAGAAGGAAGACCCAAAGGTATACAGTGCCCCTATGTCGTCCAGGAATATCACGGTTAGGACATCCACAGCATATTGGAAACAATTTTTACAATTAACAGGGCCTTAGAGGCAGTTGGAGAGAGAGGAAACCCAGAAGGTAGAGAATTTCTCACATTCTTCTTCATGCTCACAAGGAATGAACCAGGACAGATTATCTGTTGGTTTTCATCTGAGATTATCTCTCGGGTCACTCTCCCTATAACAATAGTATGACCGAGGTTCTGGATCAACATCTGGGGAATTCCATCGAGTTTAGCAAAAACTGTAACTTTGTTAAAATGAATCGAAAAGGTGGGAGAATATTTGCTTCGGACAACCCTGACAAGTACGGATACATCTTTATTCTGGGCAACAGTTACATCTGTAGTAAGGGGGAAATCATGGGCTCCACAACCCACTGTATACGTAATTTACCCACTTCTTTAGATGCAGCTGGCAGCAAAGTTAGGGATGCCTAAAGGGACTTTCCAAGCATCTCCCAATATTACCAACAAAGGTAGATGGGTAGGATCCCTATTTTCTTAGCTAAAGGGAGTTTGCCCCTTCTCACATTTTCAGCCTTAAGCACAAATCAGGCACATATTATCTCTGACCAAAAAACATAAACTTAATACTTAAGGAAAAATTCATATGCTTGACCTATATTCCATTCTAGATCCAACCTCAGGGTCTCAGACGGCCTCAGACTCCTTTAATAATATTAAGCTTCCTACCACTTTCCCAGGCAAAAAGACTGAATCAATGTCAATATAACAGTAGAAGAAGTCCGTAAAACCATTAACCACCTAGCATTCGGCAAGGCCCCGGCACCAACGGTTAAGCGGGAGAATTTTTAAAAATTTTGGTAGAACAATTGTCGCCCATTCTGTCTGATCTATATAATCACATTCTAACAACATGGTAAATTCTGACAGAATGATAAATTGCTTTATTAAAAGTCCTCCCACAGTCTGGAAAAGGGCCCTTTGTTACCTAGCTCCACAGGCCATATAAACTGATTTGACTTAGACCAAAAAATGTTAGTGACATAAAAAAATAAAATAGGGGCAAGGGGGGGGGGGGGGGGTGGACAGGCTGGCTACAGTCTTACCCTCCTTTGTTGGGCCCATCAAAATGCTTCATTAAAGGGCTTAGAGCGCAGTAGGAATAAGAAAGGTTTCTGGCTGTCCTTGGAGCAGGATCAGGTCCAGACCAGTCCCAGGCCGAGCGTCTTATGCCTTAAGACCTGCGATGCAGAATTAGCATTTTTATAACATTGGTTGGAAATTGCTGGATATGGTCCTGGGGACTGGACGGGCATCATGGGCAACACTTTAGAGCTCATATTATTAAAAAAGATTGATTTCGCTCCCTCCAGGCCACCCGGGACCTGGTATATCCAGGAATATGCACGGTGCCAGGGAAGAGGCATCCGGGTCCCAACACAAGAGAAATCTCAACAGCAAATGAAAGTGTTTTTGACTTCAAGCACTTTGTGTGAGTTGATAAAATGCACATATTTTATTGGGATTCAATTTAAATAATTCAATAATAAAACATAGAACAGTCAGGTTTATGTGTTCGAGATTCTCAATAAGTCTTTAATTGTAACAATCCCGTACACAGGACAGCCTCATAATAGTTCTGCTTATTAGATATAAACCTCAGATCTTAAGTCCCTTATGTACCTTATACAACAAACGGCAAAGACTATAACAATATATACATATAAATTACACTATGTACAACAAAACAAGGTGTCACAATTAGATACATTAATACAGTACAATAGAACCAAGTTATGACGAAGTTCCTTGGAGGAATTCTAGAATCTAGAGTGAAGGATCCAGGAAGACCATGAGATGATCCATGAGAAGCCGTCTGTGATCCCCTCACTCGTGGCTTTTTTACACTTTCTCAATAGCCATCACTTGAAAACCCACCCCCACCTGCCTTTGGTCACATCTCTATAGTGTTACACCGACACATTCGTGTTACTCATAGGTTATATCTATAGACTTGCTCTAGGATTCGCTGATTCAGATTCTGGGGGGATACACCCACATATTGCTTATTACAAAACCGTACATATAATAAGATAAAAACACCCAAAAAAAAAGTTGGCAATTTGGTTGTTTGAACGGTTTATTCCCCGGTTGGTAACCGTTTGGGGGGTTAAAGTAAAATTTTCACATTTCCTTTCAGATCAGACACACCCCAAAAGTTGCCTTTTTGTTCAGGGGGGCTAATGGAGTAAATCAAACCCCCCTTCTCAAAAACATCCGAGGGAAATCATACACGAAGATTATTTATATGAAATTTGGTGCATATTTTTAAAAAGTTATGACAAAATGTTGGGATTCTAGACTTTTTAACCCCCTTTTTATTGCAATTTGGCGCTTTACAAGAGAGTTGTCCCTTTTCCTCTTATGTATTTCTTGAAGGCTTTCCCCTCCTAATATTCAAAAACTTTACTGCAGTTCCCAAATTGATATATAAACTCCCCAACTGGGAGATGTTTCCAGAAAGGGCGAGGGGGAAAGTACCCGAGGCAAAAAAGAATTTCCGGGATGGTTTCTTCGTGGCCGTCTGAACCAGTCCCTTCTCTGACATCTCCCTTTTACCCTTCCCGAAAATGGGACGCATCAGTATGTCCTTTTCGGGAAAGTGACTTCCCCCCAAAAGGACGCACCCTAGGTCTGGACTGTAAGTCTAAAAACGGGTTTTTGCAAGGGAAAATTTTTTTTATGACAGAGAGCATCTCCCCTTGATGCCCCCCCCCCCCCCCCGCATCAGCGGTTTCCTGGATTGGCGTTAAATGTAAAAGCCAAAAGCGCCATTTACGTTGATAAACAATGGCTGCCCTGCAGGTGATCGCTGTGATTGGTTTGTATAGGCAGACCACTCATCCTGACTTTGTATGGGGGGCGTTGGGGTTTGGTACCCGCACCCCGCACTGCGATTGGTCCATCGGTCCTGACGCCCAAAAACATCGCTTGAAATCTCCTAAAGTAAAAAAAGACGAATTCCCGGGTTTGGAATTGGTTCCCGAGCGGGTTTTCCCACTTTCCCGTGTTAATTTGGTGGTGCATGGTTTTTGTGCCCCCCCCATGGGGCCGATCTTTTTGGGGGGAGTCTCTTCGCCTAGCCTCCGGGGTGGTGACATCGTTTGGTTTCAAAAAAGGCGAGCTGGGTTTTCCCGTGACTTCATCAGAGACACTGGGGGCCCGGGGCCCGGGTCCCCCTTCCCCTCTGGGTTGAGTCATTTTATCATTAAACAGATTTTTTTTTTATAATTTTTTTTTTTTTACCCCCCAAAATTTGTTGCCAAAAATTTGGCCCCCCCCCCCCCCCCCCCCCGCCCCCCGGAAAGGGCCCTCACTATCAGCCCGGCCCGTTCAGTTTTCTCCTTGGCCCGCTGATTAGTGACGTTTTTTTTTCCCCATCCCTCGTTTCCCGTCAGTTGTTGGCGCAGGGTTTACCATCCGGCTGCCCCTTAGCGTGGGCCGGGGACCAAAATACTTGCACCCCCCCCCGCTCCCCTTGTTTGGGGAATTTTTTTTTTCAAGTTTCAACAAATTTTTTTTGTGATAGGGTAAAGGGGTGTTTTTGGGGCAGGGGGGTTTGCAGAAAAGGAATTTAAAGGGGGTCGTCCAGATTGTTAAAAAAAAATTTTTTTGTTTTTTAAAACCTTTAAATTTTTTACCCCTTAGTTTATCGGGTTTGAATTTTTTTACTGCGGAGTTCAGCAGTGATTTTTTTCGCCCGACGTTTTTTTTTCCCGCAGTGATATTTTTTGTGACAAAAAAAAGCCCCTTTTTTATTTCTACCGATTTTTTTTAAAACAAATTTTTTTAGTTTTGGCTCATTTACCCCTCAACGGGAAAGAGTTTGTATATTTTTTTTTTCAAAAAAATTTGGGCTGGCAAAATTTTTTTTTTTCCTTTTTCCCGTTAAATTTAAATTTTTTTTTTAAAAAAAAAAAAATGTATTTTCCCCACACCCTTTTCTGAGCACGGTCAGAATTTTTTTTCCAAAGTTAAGCACAAAAATTTCACCCCCCCCTCATATTTTTTTCACTTTAAAAAATTTTTTTTTTTGTTTGAAGCACTATATTTTTTACACACCCCCCCCCCGTTCTACAAACCCCAAAATTTAAAAATTTTCCCAATCTTCCCCCGATTTCTACTTTAGTTTGGGGGGGTGCGGGGTTTTCCCGGACCTTTAGGGTAAGCGATTCTTTTTCGACGAGGGATTTTTTTTTTTTTTTTGGGTTGCCTTTTCCCCAATCCCCCCGCTGATGGAGGGTCCCCCTTTCCAAATTAAAACACCCCCCGTGTGTCAAAAAAGAGGTTGGGCCCCATTTTTTGGGCTCCCCCCGGGGGGGGGGGGGGCCCCAAAATGTTATTGGTTCAAAAAATCCCTTGGGGCTTTAAAAAAAATGGGGCCAAAAAAACCCCGGGGGGGGAAGTTTCCCGTAAAACCCGACCCCCTTTACCCCGGGCCTTCCCCTGGAAACTTAGATTTTTTTTTTTATTTTTTCTGGGGCAAAACTGGCAGATGTCCAAGGGTGGCGCGAACCCAAAAAAATTTTTTTGCCCCCGCTTTTTTTTTGGCCCCCCTTTAAAAAAACCCTTTTCCTTTAATTCCAATGTTTTGGGGTTTTTTTCCCCCCCTGGACGCTGCAGAAAATGAAAAACTTTTTTCTGCAAAATTTTTTTTTGGGGTAGGTTGGGAAAAAGGGCCCGAGGGCCCGGCCCGGGGTTTTTTTGGAAATACTGATATTTTCCCAAAAGTTTTAACCCCAAATTTTCGCCCCTTTTTCCATGCCCTTGGGCCGCGCTTTTGAAAAAAATACAGAAAATTTTTTGCCTTTCAAAGGGTAAAAAGCCCCTGTGCCCGCCCCCCATGATGAACCCCCAAAACCTTAATGAATTTTTTTGCCCCTTTTTTTTAAAAAATTCAGCCTGTTTTTTACTCATTTACAGTTTTCCCCATTTTCGCGGTCTTAACCCCCAGATGGGGGTTTTTGTGTGGACAAAAGCCAAACTTAAAATTTTTTGGGCACCCCTTTAAATTTTCCCCCAGTACCCCGCCCCCCGCAAAAGAGCCGGGTTGGGGGGGGAGAAAAAATTTTAACCCGGCTGTGAAAGAGGGCCCCCAAAGGGACACCACGCTTCAGGATTTATGAAGGGGTAAGAAAAAGCCAAAAAAAAAAAATAAATAAAACAAAAAAAAAAAAGTAAAAATTCCCCCCTTTCCCCAAAAAAATAAGTGGAAAAATTTTGTTTTGGGATTTGGTGCATCACTGTGGATTAAAAAAAAAAAGGTTGGAACCCCCTGTACTTTGGGTAAAAATTTTTCACCAGCATTCCCCTTTTTTTTTTTTTTTTTTTTTTTTTTTTTTTAAAAAAGTTTTATTAATGAAGAAAAGTCAGAAAAAAAAAATTTAAACAAATTTCACAGGTGAATCAAAATGAGTCACAAAGTACAAAACCAAAAAAGTTTTTTAAAAAAAAATTCGTTTGGAAAAGATACCCTATTTTTAAACTTTTCCCCAAAAAATTAATTTTTTTTAAAAAAGGTAAAAACTAAGGTTTAAAAAAAACCCTTAAAAGATTTTTGGGGGGTCCCTCCCCTTTTTAATTACCCCACCCCCCCCCCCCCTCCTTAAACCAACTTAACCCCCCCCCTTGGAAAAGAACTCCCCCCTAACCCAAATTTCCTTGCACTGCTTTTTCCCTTTTTTTCTTTTCTCCCTTGTGCCCTTTAAATTCCCCCTTTTAAATTTTGGCCCTTTTTTTTTTTTTTTTTTTTTAAACCCTTTTTAAAAGAAAGTACTCCCGTATACTGGGGAAAAGGGGTTTTTTTTTTTAGGGGGTTGTTTTTTTTTTTTTGTTTTTTCCCTTTTTTTTGGGTTTTTTTTTTAAAAAATTTTTGGAAAAATTTTAAAAGGGCTTCCATTTTTTTTTCAGGAAAACCTTTTTGGGCCCTCCCCTTTTCCTTTTTTCGTTCTGGCCCTTTAATTTCTTAAATTTGAGCTTTTTTTTTTCAATTTGGTTCCCCCCTTTTTTTTTTCCTTGGGGAAAAAAGGGTTGGGAGCAAAATCGAAAAAAAAGGCCCGCCCAAAAGCCCCCCCAATAAGCAATTTTTTTTTTTTGGGGCCCCAAAAAGGGTCCATTGGGCCCCCTTTTCAGGAGGGCCAAATTTATTTTTTTGTTCCCCCCTTTGGGGTTTTTTTTGGCTTTTGGGGGAACAAAAAGGTTGGAAAAAAAAAACAAAAACCCCGTGGGTCCGGGGGATTAAATTTAGAATCGGAACAAAATTCCCTTTTGGGAAAAAAATTTTGGTAAAGGGGGGGGGGGAACCCCCCCAAATTTTCTGGGAAGGGGAAAAATTTCCGGTTTGAGGGTTTGGGCCCTTGTCCAAATGCCCCTTCCCCCTTTTGGGATGGCTTGGCCCGAAAAAAACCCCTTTTGGGGACGGAAAGGCCCTTCCCAAAAAGGGGGAAAAGGGATTTTTTTGGGGGTTAAAGAAATATACGGCCCCAAAATCCCAAAAGGGGGTCACCCACTATCGGTTCCCGGGGAACCCCTTTGGGTTTTTAATTTTTGTAAATTTTTTAAAATGTTTTCAAAAAAAATTTTTTAAAATTTTAATTTTTTTAAAGGCCCTTAAAAGGGGGGTCCCAACCCCGGCCCCTTTTAAAGTTTGTTACCCCCCGCCCCCTTAAAAATTTTTTAAAACCCTTTCCCGAGGGGAAAGGCGCCCCTTATTAACCCCCGGGTGGGGTTCCCTTTGGGGTGGGGGGGTGAAGGGGGTTAACAGGTTTGGGGTCCCCCCAACCACAAACCCCGTTGGGGGCCCCCCCGGTTTTCCCCTCCCCTTTAATTTCAAATTTTAAAGGGGGGGAATTTTTTAAAGGGGGCCCTTAAAATTTAATAAGGACCAAACCTTTACTTACGTCTTTTGAAAATTAAAGGGTATGATTTCCATAATAGGTGTTTTATTTCTCCAATCCCCCCGCCCCGGTTGGGAAAATTGTTTTCCCCGTTGTTTCAGGGTTTGGGGGTTTGGAAAATTTTTTTTTTAGGGCCCTTCCCAGGGAAGTTTGGGGTCCCAACCCATTGGGGGGAACCCATTTTATATTTTTTAATAGTTAAGGTCTTTGGGGTTTTGAAATTTTTTTAAATAATTTTTTTGAGTTTATTTAATTTTTAAAATTTTTTTTTTTAATTTTAAATTAAAAGGGTAAATTTTTTATTTTGGCAAAAAAAATTTTAAAAAAGGTTAAGTTTGAGAAAGAGGAATAAAACGGGGAAAAAAAAATTTTAAAAAAAAAAGGAAAACCCCGGGGGCACTTTTTTTTGGGGGGGGCCTAAAAAAGGGGGGAAAGGAAAAACCCTTGGGTTTTTTCCCAAAGGGAAATCCAAAAGTGGGGGAAATTTGGGTTTTTGGGGTTGGGGGGTTATTTTTATTAAATTTGGGTGGGTTTTGGGTGGGGTTGGTTTTTATTAGGGTTTTTTCCTTGCAGGGAAGGCTTTCAAATTTTTTTTGGTTTTTTTGGAATTTTCAAATGTGTTTCTCCCCAAAAAATTTGATTTTTTGTTTCCCCCAAGTTCCTTTCCCCCAAACTGGGGGTAAAAAAATTTAGTTTAAGGGAAAGGGGCCCCTTGGGGAAAGGGGACCCAAATTTCATTCAAATTTTCCAACGAAACTGGAAATTTCCCCCCGAACCCCCCATTATGGTAAAAAAACCCAACCCCCAACAAATCCAAATTAAAAAGGTTAAAGGGGAAAAAGAAAAAAAGAGCGGTTTTTTTCCCAAAAGGAGGGGGGGTAGAGGGTTGGGGAAAATTTAAAAAAATGGGGAAATTTTTTTTTTTGTTTAAAAAATTTAAAAAATTTAAAAGAAAAGGAAATTTTTAATTTTTTAAAAGAAATTTGGTTTAAAATGAAGGTCATTGACATATTCTTTTTTCTTACCCTTTTAAAAACTTTAATTGATTGTTCCGGGGGCCCGGGTAGGGAAAGGGAGTGTCCCCTCAGGATCACACTCTGTTTTCCCCCTTTTTTCCCAAGGGTTTTTAATTTTTACCGGGGGGGAGAAGGGTTTTGAGGGGAAAGGGGTAAATAGAAACCAAAGGGACGCGGCCGGGAGGCCCAACCCAACCAATGTGGGTTTTTAGGTCGAATTGGGAAAAAAAAAAAAATTAAAAAAAAAAAAAAAGCTCCGGTTTTTCCCCCAGCCAGTCTCTGAGGTGGGCCCTTCCCCCAAAAGGTTCCCTTTTCCAAATTTTGGGTTTTAAACTTTTTGTGTTTGGGAATTTTTGGGCCCCCTCCCTGAGTTTCCCCCAAAGGTTTTGTTTATGTAAATTTATACCAGGGGGGCGGGGGAGACCAAGCGTTTTTTTCCTTGGAACCCGGTTTCCCTTTCCAGGTATTTTAAACTTAGTTTTTTTGATGTTTTTTTTTGAGCATTTATGTTTAATTTATGTTGTGTTTTAAACGGGTTTAAAGGTTTGGTTTTTGGGGAAAAGGAAAGGGGGTTTCCCTTTGCTAAAACTTTCCCTTTTGGGGTTAATTTGGGTTTGCCCATTAAAGGCAAGGGGAAGGGTTCCCCCATCGGGGCCAAATTTCCCTTTAAAAATTTTTTGGGGCCCCCCCGGGGGCGGGGAAAGGGTTTAACTGGTTTTGGGCAAGTTTCCCCCTTTTGATCCGAGTTTTAATTTCCCCCGAAAAAAAGGCAGTGTTTTTCCACCTTTACCCCAAACCCCCTTTGGGCAAAAGGCCCCCCCCCCCTTTGGTTTCCCCCCAACCCGGTTTTTGGGGGTTTAAAAGGTTTAATAAAATGGCCTTTTTCCTTTTTTGATTTTAAAATCCCGAGAGAAACCCTTCCCCGAAAATTTTAATAATTATCCTTACCAAAAACCCCCCCCAGGGTCGTTTAGGATTTTTCCCCAGGGAAAAAAAAGGAGGCCCTATGGGTTTTCCCGCGAAGCAAGTTGTAATTTTGAACCCCTTTTTGGAATTTCCCAAAAGGTTTTTTAACCCCCTTTAAATATGGCCCCTGCCCTTTAAAAAGGTGGATTGCTTGGTTTGGGTTTTTCCCGGGCAAAAAGGGTTTAAAAAAAGGGGGATAGGGGAAAAGGGGTCCCCGGGAGGGGGGTTTTCCCGGGGCCCTTCCCCTTTTGCGAAAAAAATTGTTTGATGGAAAATTTTTTTTAAAAACCCCCCCGGGGGGGGGGGGGGTGGGGCCCTCGGCTGAAGCTGGGGTTTTTGGAAAGTTAGTTTGTACATGTTCTTTAACTTTTCCCCCTTGTTTTGACCGAAACGCCCCTTTCCCCGAAGCCCGGAACCCCATCCACGGGGGCCCCAAGCCCAAAAAAAAAATTTTTTGGGCCCCCTTTCCCCAAATTTTCATTTTTTCAAAGGGGTTTTTTCCCCGTTTTTCCCAAATTTCCCCAAAAAAGCTGGAGACCCAATGGTCCTTTCTTTTTTCCCTTTGGCCCCCTCCAAATTTTTATAGCTCCTGGGCCTTTAAAATTTTTTTAAAAAATTTCCCTTACATTTTTTGGGCCCCCCTTTAATTCCGTCCTTGGGGGGAAAAAACCCCCCTTTTGGTTTGTAAGGGACCCATCGCGTTTTTCATTTGGGATTAATCTTTGACAATTTGTTTGCTAAAGACCTTTTTGTTTTTATTTTTAAAATTCCTGTTTTTTCAGGGGGTTTGGGGAAGGGGGATTGGGGCGTTTTTGATTTTTGGGGGGCGGGGTTTGTGGGTTTGGGGTTTCAAAAGGGGGGAACCCTTTCCCCCTTTTTTGGGGATTTTGGAAATTTTAAATCAAAACCCCCCGTATTAATCCGGTGGGGGGTTTGGGGTTATAGGGTTGGGGGTTGGGAAAATTTTTTCCGGAAGACCAAAGCTTTAGGAGATGGGTATTTTTATGTTTCCTTCCGCTTTTGTTTTTTATTTTAAAAATCCCCTGAAGGCCTTCCCCGGGGGCCCAAAAGGAAAAGCCTTTCATGGGGGTTGGGGATTTTCCCCTTGGAAAACCTCTTCCTCTTTTCCCCTCCCCTATTTTGGTTTGGGCTAGCAGTTGGGGCTTGTCACTATCTGCCTTTGAAAAACCTGGGTTTGTTTGACTTGCTGAGGGGAAAATTCCTTGCCCTTTTTTTGGCAATTTTATTATGGTTTCCCGGGAAAAAACCGCTTGTTTGTATCTTGCCAAAAAAACTCGTTGCTTTTGGGGCTTTTTTTCCCCCCCTTTTTTCCATAAATACCCCCCTCCCCTTTTGACTTTGGAAGTAAACCCTTCTTTCCCCTGTTATTCCTAACCTGATTGGGGCCCGAATTTTGGCCCCCTTTTCCCTTGTTCCGGGCCTAAAAAAATAAAATTAAAAGAGGCCCTCAGACCCATTCCCCAAAAGATAAGTGTTTCCCTTGGTCTTTTTGCCCGGGAAACTAAAAACTTTTCCCTTGGACCAAAGCCCCCTTTCTTTGTTATCTACGGGGGGGTGGAGAAGGAAATTTCCGTTTTAGGCAAGTTCCTCCCCAAAAGCCCCCACTGCTTATCTGGGGTTTCTCCCCCTTTTAAAGCCTTCTTTTTTTTCGGCCCACCCCTTGGACATTTTGCCTCCCTTTGGGTTTTTAAACCCTGATTAAACCGCTTTTCCCCCTTTTCCCTTTTTTCACCCAAATTTTTGCCCAAAAAGGCCCTTAAAGATTTTGGGGCCCAAAATTTTCTTGTTATTTCTTTCCTTTCCCTTCCTTTTTGCAAAATTAAATTTTGTCGGTCGTCAGGGCTGGAAGGGAAGGGTTGGGGGAAACCGGGCCCAAAACCCAAAGGGTTTTGTTCTTTTTCCCTTGGGCCCCGGGGGGGAGGTCTAAAAGAGGGGGGATGAACCCCAACGGGGGAGGGGATGGAAATTCACTTTGTTTTCCCCAATTAAACTAAAAAACTCTAACCTTACTCATTTGGGCGGGGGAAAGGGGGAAACCTAAAAAAAAAAATAGTCAAATTTTGGGAACTTGGGCCAAAAAAAAGCGAAAATGAAGCAGGGAATTAAATGGGGGTTATTGTCTCTTTCCCCCGGGCTTGAGTTTACGCCATGAATTTACCAGTCCCCGAGAGTTGCCCCCCGAACCCCCCTGCCCGGCCTTTGCCTAGAAAGATTTTGGGGCTCTGGGGTTTTGCCCTGTTCTTTTCCCGTTTCCCCCTTGGCCTGGTTTTTGGGCACATTTTTAAAATCTTTCCCCCCATCAACAGATTGTTTTATCGCTTTTTTCCCTAGGGCAAAGAAATTGTGAAAGGGGGCCTTTTAAAGAACTCCCAAATTTCCTGGGGTTGGGGTTGGGCAGGTAAAACATTTAAAAAGGTTTAGGGTTTCACGCGGAGGGTTTCTTTAAATGGAACCCCTTTTTATTTTTCCTCCCCTTTTTCTTTAGAATCCCCGGCTTGTTTATTTTACCCGGGGGTGGGAAATTTTGTGAAAAAAAAAAAAGCAATTTACAGCCCCCGCCTTTCCCTGGGGCCGGGGTTTCAGGCCTCTTACCTCTCCAAAACCCCATTTTTTTTTTAGGGACAAAAAAATCTCCTTAGGGAGTGAAAATTCCTGCAAAAAGGGGGAAAGTTTGGGGGCCTTTGTTTTTTTGAGGGTCCTTTATAAATATCATCGTTTTTTGTGGGGGAAACGCAAAAACCCCCTCTTTAAAATTCCAAATCCCTTTTTTTATATTGCAACCCGGGTTTAAAAATTCTGGGTATTGAGAGAAAAATGAAAAAGAACCTGGTGTTGAAATTTCCCCATTTAAAAACCCCTCCCCCTCCCCAAACCCCCTCCTTAACCCCTGTAATTGTTTAAAAAAAAACATTCCCCTTTTTCATTTTTTAAAAAAAAACCCCTTCCCCTTGTTTCTTAAAACCCCTTTCCCTTGCTTTTTCCCCAATCGACTTCTCTTTTTTTTTGCAAAAATTTTACGGAAGGCAGAAGAAAAGAAAAAAAACCCCTTCCTCCCTTTTGAGTTTAGCGGTTTTTTAATTTTCACCCGTCCCCCTCCCCCCCCCCCCCCCCCCGATTTAGGACATAACCTGGACAGGCATATATATCTTGACAATAAAATTCAGGCATTTGGGCTCGGGAAAATTTAATTTTTTAAACCTCTCACACAGAATTTTTCTAGCGGTGTCCCCCCGAGCTAATAAACATGACCCCTCCTTAAGACATTGGAAACAGGGAAAAAACAGGAGTCCCAGGGTTACCAGGATTAACTTTAGTGTTGCTCCTCTTTTGCGGGGTCCCATAGTGGTCTAGGTCGTTGAAAGGACTCTCCTCCCCTGTTGCTACCGGCTTACCCCCTTTCTGTTGAAAAACTTCTCTCTTTTTAAAAAATCCCTTTTTCTTTTTGAGGGGGCCCAAATTTTCCCTTTTTTTTGAAGGGTAGGGCCCCTTTTAGAAACTATTCGCTTCCTCCGCCCAAACGATGAAATGATGGGAGGACCTTGATCTGGGAAGATCCCGGGGAATAGCGGGTATTGGGGGGTTGAAACCCTATTGTCTTTTTTGACAAGTGCCCAGCAGGGGCGGAGAATTGCTTTTCTTCCCAGTACCTCCAAAAGAATTAATTTCCCCAAAAAGCAGTAATTGTCCCCCCTTGAGAACCCGGGGCAGTTTTTTGAGCTCCATTTGCCCGCAAAATAAAATTGGGGGCCTCTCTGAATTTGTCCCAAAAAATTTACAATTAAAGGGCTGGGCCGGGGGGGTGTAAGCCTTCCGCCCGGGGGAGGGGGGTGGGCCCCAAATTTTGTTTCCGTTCTTCTTTAAGGGGGGCGCTCCCGGCCCAGGGCTCGCCCCCCGGTTTTGTTTCCCCACGCAAGGGTAGCACGAGATTCTTGGAGGGACTTCTTCACTGAGCCCCATTAAATTTTGAGATTAATTTCCCAGGGAACGGTTCTCAAGGGGCATTTTTACCTTCTCTTGAAGGTCCCCCAGATCGCCCTTCTTTTAAACTTAAAAAGGGGCTTTTTACACTTTAATTTTATCCCTTTTCCACCCTGCTGTTCTCTCTTCCGCCCCAGCAATTTGGCCCGGTGTGCCCTTTTTTAAAATTCAGTGTGAATGGTGAACTCGCTGAGGTTGGGCTGCTCTTTCACAGAGGCAGATATTGTTGTTCAAAAAGGGAAAACCGAATGTAAGGGGGCCCAATTTAAAATTTAATAATGTGATGGGGGTTGTTCCCGCATGATATATTCAGTTGGCAGCATTTCCCCCCAATCCCCCTCACTTGTATTTCCCCCCTGGAGGAAACTAGTGGCCCCTTTGTATGGGGCAGGGCAGTGCTGTCCCCCAACATGTTGGGGTTTGGGGGGGTATTTTTTGTCCCCTGGTGCCTGCGCTCGAATCCCCTGTTGCGGGCCCTGCACCCCCAGCTTGCGTTGAGGCCGTCTGCCCCGCGCCTCTCCTCGGGGGCGGGGGGGTGGGGCCCATCTTATTGCTGATGTTGGAATTTAAGCACAGGGTCCCGTGCAAGGGGGGGCCCCGGGCCCCAGGTACCGGAGGGGTCTGGTTAATGGAAATGACAAGTGCGACTTTCGTGCTGGGGATGGGTGGGGGAACCGGCGGAGACGGACGGGGATGGAGCGTCAGCGCGGCTCCTCCCATGCATGGCCCCAACCGAAAGTCGATTCCCCTTTAAGCCTAGATCCCACGTACGCACCGAAACCGTGTGCAAGAACCCGAGGGGACTCCCTAAACCCTTTTTTTGCAAATTTCTCCCAAGGGGGGGAAAGCAGATCTCAAACCCGCGATGCCTTGATGGGCAAATAAGGACAAAGGGAAATTTGTAAAAGGGTACTTTTGGGGGTTTCAAATCTTAGTTACTCACAGTTGTGCAAATTTAAAGCATTTGCCTCTGTAATTTGTAAAATAAGGCCCTGTCCAGCAAAAGGTGTTTGTCCCTCTATGGGTGTGTAGGGGCCAGCCAAATCCTTGGGGTGACATGTGGGGGGTCCCCAGAAAGGGGGAAATGGGACTGAAACTGAAAAAGTAATTTTTTAAAATTGACAAGAGCGTCGCGTTTTGTGAAAAGGTTGGAATAAATGCGGGTAAATTTGATTTTCACCTTATACCTCTAAATGCATTACTACAAAAAAAACACCGGGGGGCAAAAAGCACAATTTTACCCCCGGAATAAATACGGGGGGTAGTTTCCAAGGGGGGTCACTTTTG
>JAODAL010030572.1:0-49734 GCA_025379985.1 Phyllomedusa bahiana
ACCCGGGAGAAATTTTTCGCCAAAAATTAGCCACCACAACCTAGCTTTGTAGCGGGTTACAATCGTGTTTTTACGCCCCAAAAAGGGGAAAAAATTTGAAATTTAAACCTTTGCTTGGAAATTAGGCACAGGAAAAATGTATATATTTTGGGGGGTGAAAAAAAAAAAATGGGGCTTCTTGGAGTCAACACACTAAAATAACACGCTTTTTTAACCCCCCTGGATGAAATTCCCCCAAAGTTTTGACCACCACAAACTACAGCTTTGTAGCTGTTAAAAACGGTTTTTTTTTCGCCACACAACAAAAAAAAAATTTAAATTAAACCTTTTTCTTTAAATTTAGGCTCGGGAAAAATTATATATTTTTGGGGGTGAAAAGGGCGGTTTCTTGGAGTCACCACAGCTAATAACAACGCAAATTTAAACCCCCGGGGTGAAAATTGTGCCAAAAAATTTGACCACCACAAAAACTAGTTGTACTGTTACAATGCGTGTTTTTTTACGCCACACAACAAGGATAAAATTGAATTTAACCTTTGTTTGTGAATTAGGCTCGGGAAAAAAATGTATATTTTTTTGGCGGTGAAAAGGGCGGCTTTTGGAGTAAACACAGCTGAATAACAACGCTTAATTAACCCCGGTTTAAAAATTGCCCCAAAGAATTGACCCCACCACAAACTACTAGTTTTGTACGTTTAAAATGGGGTTTTTTTATCCACACAACAAGAAAAAATTGAAATTAAACCCTTTTGCTTTTAAATTTAGCTACGGGAAAAAAAGTAAATTTTTGGGGGTGAAAATGACGGTTCTTGGAGCACCCACAAAAAACAACGTTAATTTAACCCCGATGTAAATTGCCCCAAAAAATTTGAGCCACCCAAACTACTAGCTTTGTGGTGTTAAATTTGGTTTTTTTACGCCACACAACAAGGATAAAATTTAATTAACCTTTGCTGTAAATTTGGGCTACATAAAAAATTATATATTTGGGGGTTTTAAAAATGACGGTTTTTTGGGAGCCCACAGCTGAAAAACAACGTTTAATTTTAACCCCTGGATGAAAATTTGCGCCAAAAATTGAGCCCCACAAACTACTCTTTGTACGTGTTACAATTTTTGTTTTTACCCCCACAAAAAGAGATAAAATTGAAATTTAATTTGTTGTGTTTGGGGCTACGGAAAAATGGTAAATTTTTTGGCTTTGAAAATAACGGTTTCTTGAAGTCACCAAAGCTGAAAAACAACGCTTAATTAACCCCTGGATGTAAATTGCGCCAAAGAATTGAGCAGCCCAAAAATGAAGTGGTATTTGTATTGTAAAAACGCTGTTTCTTTAAATGAATACAACAGGAACTGGCTTAGATCCCACTTGATATTCAATGTGCTGTTTAAAAAATATCACCTTTATTCCATCCGTAGACATAGGGGTACAGGGGATCAGACCTACGCGTTTCGGGCGTTTATATTTTTGCCCTTGTTCACGGTATCTCAAACATGCTTCTGCTTCACTCTTTAAATAGGTACAGGGGCCGTACTAACACATCACGTCATTTCCCCTTCAAGCTAAAAACACTTTGTATAAAAAAAGAGGAAGTTATACTATGGTTTGAAACATTGTAGCAAACATGTTGTTATATTATTATAGGTGGAGCACATATTGGGAGAATTTAATAGATATATGCAAGATCGTTTCTGTAATTCATTCCATTTGGGAAACGTGTTTCTAGTTCATATATCCATGAGGCTTCCCTTAAAGGCACAGTGTGCTGCCAGTCGCTTCCATTTTCAGGACATTTAACCTTTTCTATCCCAAACCAACGGAAATCTGTCAATGAACCTTCATGATATTCAACAAAATGCTTAGTTACTACCTGAATATGTGCTCTGCCCCTTTTTAATATTAGCCACATGTTCTGAAATATGTACTTTTCCTTTACGGATTGTGCTTCCTACATAAAATATATTGCAGGATATACATTGCACTGCATATATGAGGTGGTCAGTTTCACAATTTATAAACTCTTTATTTTTATAAGTTTTATTTTTACATATCTATTTGCAAAACTATCCCTTTTTATGCTGAGTTTGTACATGTTGCGTCTCTTTTTGTTACATGGGTAAAATTCTTTTAAATCCAGCCATGTTTCTTTTGATTTTCTGTCTATAAATTTACTTCTGGTTATGTCATCTGCTATTGTTTTACTTCTCTTTGCTACAATGTGGGTGTCTCTTCTATAATGTCTGCCAATATTTTGTCCTCTCTTAGGATATTATATGTTCCTGTAAATATTTTTTAATTTCTTTAAACTCTTGGCTATATCTTGTTGAGAAAACAATTCCTTTTTTGCCTAACTTTTGATTTTTCTTTTTATCTGTTTTATTTTCCTTTCAACATGTCTTCCTGTGTTTTCCCTTGGATTTATATTTTAGCTTTTTCCATAACTCCATCTGTATATCCTCTATCTTTTAATCTACTGTCAATGATCTGTACCTGTTTGTTATATTCCATGTTTTCGGTACACACCCTTCGTGCTCTATTGTATTCTCCTAGTGGTATAGGTACCGCATACATCGTGTGTGGTGGATGACAACTCCGCACGTAAGGTAATGTTACCACTCGTAGGCTTTCTATACAGTGTGGTGACCACCCTAGTTTCTTTGCAATTAATTCTACATCCAAAAAGGAAATTCTTTCCCTTTGTATGGTATGTGTAAATTTAAGGTTAACCATGTTGTCATTGACATAAGATATGAAGTCTGGTATGGACGTCACATCGCGACCCCATACTATGAGGAGGTCGTCGATGTAACGCCCATACCAGACCACACCATCCGCATAAGGACGTGAAATGTTATAGATGGCATGGTGCTCCCACCATGTCATAAGCAGGTTCACCAAGGAAGGCGATGCTGTTGCTCCTATAGGGACTCCCTTTATTTGTAGGTAGTATTGGTTATTAAACTCAAAGAAGTTGTTACCGATAAGAAAATCAACACATTCTAAAATGAAAAGCTTTAATCCTTCCTTATACATGTTATTATTTCTGAAATGAAACTCTAGGGCCGTTCTTATTATATGTTGCGGTATGTTGGAATACAAATTGACTACATCTAAACTTAGCCAAGTAAATTTGTGGGACCATACAAAATGTTTTAAAATTTTTACTACAGTTGTACTGTCTCTTAAGTAACCCGGTGCGGTCTGCACCAATGGCTGTAAGTAGTTATCCACCCATTGATTTAATTTGCTCCCTAAGCTGTTACAGCTTGACACTATGGGTCGTAAGCTTGGGGGAAAATTTTCTTTGTGGGTTTTTGGGACCCCATAAAATGTTGGAACTTTTGTATTTTTTATATTTAGATTATTTTTATCCTTTTCAATTATGGCCCCTAAGGCTATCCCCTCCTGTAATAATTTTTCCAGTTTACTTTTTATCTCTTTTGTGGGATCTTTTTTCAATTTTTTATATGTAGTCTCATCTTCCAAAATTTGTAATACACATTTTTTATATAAGTCAGCGTCCATGACAACCATGGAGCCCCCCTTGTCTGCTTTCTTTATTATTAAATTTTTGTTTTGTTTTAATTTGTTGTTACAATCTGTGCTAACAGTAAAAGAGCTACAAGAAGAGGAGAATCCAGACAAACAAGAAGTCAGCGTCCATCAAAAGGGGGAAACCCCCTGTTTACCTTTTAAAAGGAAGCCCCAGGTATGGATAATTTTAAAAATATAAGGGGAGAGAGATTTAAAAAAATCCCAAATAAAAAAAATAAAGTAAAATCAAAAATAAAGTCAAAGAAAAAATTTTACAGATTACAAGAATTAAAACAAAACAAAAATTTAATAAAAAAAAGAAAGTGACGGGGGGGCTCCACGGTTGTCATGGACCGACTTAATAAAAAATGTGTATTAAAAATTTTTGGAAATGAGACTACATAAAAAAAATTGAAAAAAGACCCCAAAAAAGAGATAAAAAGTAAACGGGGAAAAATTATTACAGGGGGGAACCCTTAGGGGCCATAAATGAAAAGGATAAAAAAAATCTAAATATAAAAAAATAAAAAATTCCCAAACTTTTTTATGGGGTCCCAAAAACCCCAAAAAAATTTTCCCCCCAATTTAACGACCCATAGGGGTAAAGCTGTAACAGCTTAGGGAGCAAATTAAATCAATAGGGGGATCTTTTACAGCCATTGTGCAGACCGCCCCGGGTTACTTTAAGAGCAGTACAACTGAGTAAAAATTTTAAAAAATTTGTATGGCCCCCCCAAATTTATTGGCTAATTTGATGTAGTCAATTTGTATTCCAAAAACCGCAAAAAAATTAATAAGAACGGCCAGAGTTTTCATTTCAGAAATAATAAATGAAAAAAGGATTAAAGCTTTTCATTTTAGAATGTGTTGATTATCTTTCGGGAACAATTTTTTTTGATTTTAATAACCAAATACTACCACAAAAAAGGGAGCCCCCTATGGGAAAACGATCGCCTTTCTTGGCGAACCTGCTTAGCATGGGGGAGCCCCAAATGCCATCTAAACTTTTTCAACCTTATGCGGATGGTGTGGTCTGGTTTGGGCCGTTACATCGACGACCTCCTCATAGAAAGGGGGTCGCTTTGGGCTCCATACCAACTTAATCTTATGCAATGACAACTGGTTAACCAAAATTACAATACCATAAAAGGGGAAAGAATTTCCTTTTTTGGATGTAGAATTAATTAAAAAGAAACTAGGGTGGCCCCACCTGATAAAAAACCTCGAGGGGTAACATTACCTTTAGTGCGTTATTTTCACCCCCGCACACCATGTAGCTAACCACAGGAGAATACAATAGAGCACGAAGGGGTTTACCAAAACATGGAAATATAACAAACGGGTACAGACATTCAGTAATTAAAAGATAGAGGTTACAGATGGAGTTAGGAAAACAAAAAAAAAAAGAAAGGGGAAAACACAGGAAGACATATTGAAAGGAAAAAAACAGATAAAAAAAAAAAATCAAAAGTTGGGCAAAAAGGAATTGTTTTCTCAACAAGAAAAAGCCAAAAGTTTAAAAAAAATTAAAAAAAAAAATTTTAAAGGGGAACATAAAATCCAAGAGGGGACAAAAATTTTGGGCAGACATTAAGAAAAGGCACCCACATGGAAAGCAAAACAATAGCAGATGGGGATAGTTTTGCAAGATTTTAAAAAAAATAAAACTTAAAAATTTAAAAGAGTTTAAAAATTGTGAAACTGACCCCTCAAAAGCAGGCAATTATATCCGAAATATTTTTTATGTGGGAAAGCACAACCGTAAAGGAAAAGTACATATTTCAAAATGGGGCAAAATTTTAAAAAAGGGGGCGAGCAATATTAGAATAACTAAGCTTTTGTTGAAAATCAAAGGTTCTTTGAAAAATTTCCGTTGGTTTGGATAAAAAAGGGTTTAAAGTCCTTAAAATGGAAGCGACTGGCAGCACCTGTGCTTTTAAGGAAGCCTCATGGATATATGAACAGAAACACGTTTCCCAAATGGAAGAATTCAGAAACATCTGCATATATCTATTAAATTCCCCCAAATATGTGCCCCAACCTTTAAAATAATATAACAACAGTTTTTTAAAATGTTTAAACCTAGAAAACTCCTCTTTTTTTATACAAAGTGTTTTTAGCTTAAGGGGAAATGACGTGATGTTTTTGTACCGCCCCGTCCATTTAAAATAAAGCAAAGCATTTTAAATACCGTGAACAAGGAAAAAAAAACCCCAAAACGCGTGTCTGTCCACGTACCCCCGTGTCTACGGAGGAAAAAAGGGTGATATTTTTTAAACAAAGATTCGCGGGTTTTCAAATTTACTTTGATCGCTGAAGCAAAAGTTTTTTTGGAACTGGGAGCCAGGAAACCGTGCGAGCAACCCCGGTACTCCACCTAACACGAAGCAGGTGCAAAGATACAACACAAAGTAATGCTGAGCAGCTTTTTACTTACAAAAGGATTTAAATGTTATGCACCCTGCAGGGACGCACACTGGATTTCAATCCAATCCCAAAAAAAAAATTAAAAAAAACTTTAAAGAAAGCAGTTCTGAGACAAGCTGAGACACCCCACAAAATCGCTGTATAAAAATAAATTTCTCAGTAAGAGCTATCAGCCGCGCGAACTTCCCTATCAACAGTGAGGGGAGGTGACCCCCACTCGCCCCCCGGACTTTATTGCGGTGCGTCACAAAACCTGGGGCTTGTTTGGCTTCATCCTGCACATTTCAGCAGGCTATCCCCCTTCTTCCCCCAGGTTTTTTCCCCATGTAAGCCATGTGCTCCAGCATTTTATCAAAAAAAGCAACTTTCTTAACCCAAAAAGTTGACTTCTTTTCCGAACCGAATTTTTTCCGAAATTCTAAATAAATTCCACTTCTTAGAATAAATTCCCCCATCTCTGTTGTAATGTGCATGCCCCCAGAAAGCCCCCCCCTCCCCCCCCACCGGGCCATTACAAAGTGCAAAGGGCGGCTAAAATGCCCTGATACTGGAGGGGCAAAATTTAAAAAAATAGCAAACAGGGTTGCCCCATTTTTTGGCTGAAAAGACGGCAGACTTCTGGCGCAGCCCAATTCATCATTCTCTTAGTCTCAAAAAGGTTCGCATGATTTTTTTTTTTTGCTCTTTTAAAAACTTTTAAAGGCTTCCCAACTGCGAAAAACAAAACTATGAGTAAATAGCAGAAAAAAAATGCATAATTGGATCTCATTGGAAAACAGTAAGATCTACAAATTGAACAATTTCAATAAGAAACGTCTGTTATACCAGTTCCCCTTTAAAGACTTGTGTGGTCCCTATAAGAAATAAATACTAAGCTCCTGGTGCCCCATAAAAAAGGAAAACTATGCTCACCTTTCACCTCAATTCCAGCTATGGGTCTCTCCAGTCTTTTGTTTACAATCCTTTTCTTCTGAACGGGGACATCACTGCTCTGAACCATGAGGGAAGTAGAGGCACGTGACCAGTTACATCAGCGTGGTTTGCGTGCAATGGTACCTGACCTGGCTGATGCATAACGCTTCCTTTACGCTCCATCATCTTGGCCCCCTCATTTTGCTCAGAGGAAACGACTTTTATCACTGAACTGCAGTGAAAACATGGTCCCTTTTACCGCATCATGCTCCCTGGCCCATGCAAGATGGGGGAAAGCCTGGCCGGAAAGGGGGTCGGACTCTTTCTGGTTGTCGACGCTGATGAAATGATTAACTGGCTGACATGACTTTGGTTTTCTCTCACTTCCCCTTCCTGTGGGTTTGTTGGCATTCATTTTTGGTTCCAAGGGGATTGTTACAATGAACAGTCCATGTGGATGTAGCCCAAAAGGGTGTCCACTTCTTTGCCTTTCTGTGCTCTTTCATCTCTCTGACTTTTGCAACCACTGATGGCACTCGGACACTCTAAGTCATGGCCACTTCCGTTGAGGCTCCTGCTTGAAAACCGCAATGGAACGTACTGTTATCAAATTTTAAGGAAATGTTTAAACCCAAATAGATCCCCCAAATTATTGGCGATTTGGGATCAAAAATCTGTTGTGAATTCTGCCCTTAAGCCCCGCTTGTTAAGATCCTGGTTGTGCAAAAAGGAAGAAACAATGAACTTTGGACTGTCATTTTAAGAATTTCCCCAATTAAAAACATTTTTAAGGAAGCAAAGTTATCCTGAAATTTCAACCAAATTTCCCTAACTTTTTGTGAGTAGCGTATCATGTGATGGGGTGTAATGGGTCACAGAACTGCATGGGGCAAGAACCACAGTTGGATATTGACTATAAATAGGGTTAATCTTTATTGTTTTTTGCTATCATTTACCCCAAAATTTTAATGAATTTTAAAAAATAGAAGAAAATAAGGTGCCGGGAACGTATGTTTTATTGGGGGTAGTTTAATCAATAAAAATTTTTAGATTATTTTATTTAGATTTTATGTTATTTCCACATAGGGAAAAATTATGCGTTGCTGGTTGTGAAAAAAAATAGCAAGACATACGGAATAATCTTAAAAAAAGGGGCATGTCACAAAGGGGTGGCGCAGCTGGCTGGAATATTCCTGTTGGTCTTATTAATAAAAAGAACAATAATTGTAATATCGGTGAGTTTAAAACAGTATGACAAATGTACAAAGAGATACAAAACTGTCTATACATAACACTAGTTTGAAATTGCCCGATTTGTATGAGCATCTACCTACAGTATTAAACCTTGCTCTTTATATCTCATACAAATATTATTTGTCATTAAATTGGGAAGGTTTTATCTCATTGTAGTGATCAAAGCTCTGGAGGGTTATGTTTATATTTTTAAATAACATCAGATTTGAGGAATATTGCTCCATGCCATGCTATTCTTCCTGCAAAATCAAAGAAATGATTAATTGGTAGAAGTACATAAATAGTCCCTAAAAAAAATGATAATGAAAAGATGTTTCATATAAAACACCCGCAAAAGACTTGGGGACACTCCCTACTTGGGAAAAAGGTTCGAGCCCCAGAGGTAACAAACCTTCTTTACTATTGGAACTGTATATTTGTGGAATAGACTCCTCAGGAGCTGGTCACATCAGAAAAGAGGTGGGGCTTTAAATTGGCTTTCGACCATTTGTTAAAACAAAAAATATTAAACTTTAAAGTAATTTTTTGTTTTAATTTGATCCTAAAAATCACCACTTAGGATCAGGAGCAAAATGTTTACTTTTTTAGGGCAGATTGCTTATGGGTTCCATATTTCTGGAACAATGGAGGAAAACAAAGTTGGAAAATTTTAATTAAACCCCCCTTTAAACCAGTCTTATACCCTTTTCTTCAATTGGTGAACATTTTTTCTTTTTTTAGTCTACTAACAGTAATAATGGAAAGATTGGTGGAACCCAAAAACACTATTTTAGGTGATAAATGTGAGCTTTGACATGGGTGTGAACAGCAGCTAAGCTGGGAATCTTAGCCATGCTTGCTGTTTTATTTTTATCTACATTGCAGTGCAGCACACCATAGCTGCCACAGCAAACGGAGCCATATGCTCCAGTTTTTTCTTTAACCCCCAAAAAGCCCGCCAACCCGTCCCCTGATGTGGCAGCGGGGGCCCCAAACTGTTGGGGACTTTTTGGTACTGTGATTTGTGTACCATTTCCATTTTTATTTTTGTGTAACGTTTTGTTGCAAGTTCAGGAAGATTTTTTTAACCAGTACTTAAGTGGGTTTTTATTTTTTTTTCTTTTCCCCGTATGTTTTAAATCCAAAAATATTGAGAGGAATGATTATAGGGACCCTGTTAGGGTTTGGTTCTGGCAGGATGCCTTTATCAGACGCTTTGTCCCGCTTATTTTTTTAGGAGGGTTAGAAGTAGCAATCATTATCTTAAATGTATGACACAGTAGAGAATCCTTGCATACATTTTTTCTACTCCTTGCATATGTATCCATGTTAACATATCTTTCCATCATTGGGTATCATTATATGTGGTGATTATGATTATTATTGGTTCTGATAACTGATTTTGGATATATAAGTTTTCTGTTTTCAACATTGTTTGATTAAGGTAGATTCTATACGTTTTGAAACATTCACCTTTTTAAAGTTACTTAATAAAAGTTATTTTTTAATTAAGTGCACCTTCCAAACATTAAATATGTATTATTCTTTAGGTGGTTTGGAACCAGTTCCTACTTTGTATCTAATCTTATAGTAGGTCTTCATTGGTTTATCTACATTGCTGTTTAAAGTCTTGAGGAAGTAACACATTTTATAGAATCCGAAAGATTGGTCTACCTAAGCTTGACAACCTGCTGTCCTACAGTCTTATAAACCAAGTTCCAGGAATATCTGAAACCAGTGTCTACACACATCTAAATCAATGTTTGCAGGACTATATAATTTTTAACAACCATATGTGTTATAAAAAAAAAAACATATGTTAGAAGACCCCACATGTACTACACTCAAAAGATTTACTGTAGTTTCCCATCAAGCATACCTCTGTACACTGAGAAAGATAAAAGCAACAGAGTGCTACCAGAGTGGTGGTCATGGGGATCTGAGAGAAGTACCCATGGGTTACCAAGTAACTAGGTACAATCCTCCGTAAGGGTTAATATGGCTGTCGCATGTCAGAAAGCTACAAATTGTCAAAAAAGCTGAAGGACAAATAAATCTAAAGCATGAACAGGAGTATACAGAGGTTACTGTACATAAGTATCCAAGTGCACAGTCAATTTGTAAATGTTGGATAAGCTGGCTAATGTGTTTCAAAACATGACGCAAGAGCACTTAGTAGAAAATACATTTCAGTTTTTCGGATTCAGCTCTTGCTGACTGTGGCCATTTCCCAGAGTGGTTGGTACCATGCCATGGATCTTCAGCAAAAGAAGAACAAGGGAATTCAGAGCAATTAATGTGATGAGATATGCAGACCTGTCAACTTGAATTTATGTTAAAAAAAAAGAGACTGTTCAGTGGGTAGAAATTTAGTTGATGCTCACAACATAACCCCCTACATACAGTATTTACTTTATATAATTTACCTTATACTTAAAAATAGGATACAGATAAAATTAAAAGTAGTATTTAGCAACCTAAGAGGCTTGAGCACTGGCCAAGACACATACCACTGATGCCCATAGCTAATAAAGCCATGATTCTTACTTTTTTCGGATGGAAAATGTACCTCTGATGTCTGTGTTAATATTTAATCTGTTTTGTGTTTCTGGCAGGTTCCTACTTTAGTAAAAGTTGTGCTCCTGGCTCTGCCATTGATTCTACTTTCTGTCAGTTATGTGCTGGTGACCCACATAAAATGCTCACAGATTCTAAGTGCTCTCCCAGTGATGCTGAAGCTTATTATGGATATTCCGGAGCCTTTAGGTAACTGAAACAAAGAGTCACTTTGACTGTTATAATTGAAATTAAATATCTCCACTATGCACTAACTGTTTCTTGGAAGCCACAAAAACAACTAGTTGCCTTAAAGGGGTTGTCCACTTTCTTAGAAAAACTAATAATTTGCTCCTAGGGTCCCATTAAAATAAAAAGGTCCTCTCCAGTCTTCTGTTGCCCATCTTATACTTCCGAACATAGATGTCGCCAATGCAGCCACTAACTGGCTGCAGCAGTCACATGTCTTTACTTACATCACCTATTGGAGCTGTTCACTTCAAGTAGGGGAACATAAACACTGCAGCCAATCAACGGGTGCAGTGGTGATACCCCCATTCTGTAGTACTAGAATGAAAACAGAAGACTGGAGAGATGCAGCACTAGAACTAGGGACCAGAGAAAGAAGAATATAGTTTTTTTTTATTTTATTAGGGCCCGAGGTGCTTCCTATTAGTTTTTCTTAGGAAATGGACAACCCCTTTAAAAGGGTTTTCTCATCTCACACACTTGAATCAATAAGATATGCCATAAATGTCTTGTAGGTGCAAGTCCAAAAGGTGGGAACTGCACCTATTGGACTTTTATGACACATTCTATCTGGAGAATGGGCCTCGGAAACTCCCTGTTCAGAGCGAAGTAGCTGCGCTTGCAGATAACATTTATGGGACATCCTATTAATATTCCAGAAATGTCTGAGATGGGAAAATTACTTTAAGCATTAGAATTTAGAAACACATGCTTTCAAAAACAATTAAAAAAATTCATTCAGCCTCACTCAAGCTCCACCATTACTGAACTAACCTGGACACACTGTGGCGACCGCTGTACTATACCAACTTTAGTTTAAATGCAGATAGTTTTAAATATAATTTTATTTAAAATTACTGAGGTTATGTTGTCTTGTTAGCTATGTAGTATATATGGAATGATGAATGGAAATTAGAGGATTTCATGAAAAGTATGATATGTAAATTAGCTCAAGATGAGCTAATTTAACATGATTCTCTCTTTAGAGAAAGTAGTAACTTGTGGTTCTAATGTATGCTGGGTCAAAGTATCAGATTAATACATAGTAAATGAGGTCTAAGAATAAACTGTTTGTATTTTTAGGTGTCTTGTTGAAAAAGGAGATGTGGCTTTTGTGAAGCACACAACTGTATTTGAGAATACAGACGGTAAGAAGTTTGTATGGCTCTGAAGATGTAATATAGGTGTATATTGAAAGGCATTCTGCCCTAAAAGATAGTACAAGTCATGTCTTCTGTTTATTATCTATTTAGATGTTTCTTTGTTACATTGGTTTCAGTGAAAATTTGGTGACTACTAATTGGCTGAAGGGCAATTCTGCCTACACCTACAGACGTAGCAAAATTCAACTTGACGTTGATATCACAGCTTTTGTGTTATCTGTTCTTAGATGACAATAAAAAGCCATTGCGAAATACTAAAAAAGTTTAGACGACATTCCATGCCATGATATTGTGGTCCATTATCTGCCAAGTTTATCTTTGCTACATCTGTTACTGAAAAAGAAAATGTATTCCTGTATACCTAGGCAAAATTGCTGTGGTAGTTTTAAAGAGAACCTCTTAGGAGGATTCGGACTCCCATCAACCTGTTGTGCAGAATGGTAACAGGTTAACAATTATTTCTTTTATATTCTAGCCAGTGCAGCTTAATGTAGAAAAAGAAATTTTAAAACAGCATGTGTTACATTTGAATTTCCTCTAAAGAAGCATGGGGATAAGGCCAGTTCTCTGAGAAGTCCCAATCGCTGGTTCCAGTCCTGGCTCAACTATTAGTAAGGCCAAGATGCATCATCATAAGACAAAATTACCACCAAAACAACAGATATATCCAAATGTACAAAAGCTAAGTTTTATTAACGACAAATATAAATAAACATACATGAAAACAACATATAGGACAGTGCTGATGTACTGATAGCACAAAATGAAAGTATCCCAATATAAAAGGTGCAAACAATCATGTGCTACATGTGTATAAATTCAGTAAGTAAATTACAAAATAAACATAAGATATAAAGAAGCCCTAATGCAAAAGATGTGCCAAAAAGTAATGAAGGGATACAGACCAAATTGTGGGTGTTTGCTGTGTACAATTTGGTCTGTATCTTTATTTTGATTATACCTTGGGGGCTGTAATTTACCTAGTGAATATTTATATACTAGTAGTATATGATTGTTTGCACCTTTTAAGTCAGGATACTTTACTTTTGTGCACACTGTCCTATATGTTATTTTCATGTATGGTTTTTTATATTTGTCGTTAATAAAATGTAGGCTTTATACATTTGGGTATATTTGTTGATTTGGAGGTAATTTTAGTTTTTGTTACCCTTATGGTCAAGTATAATTTGGTTTTGGCCCCTCTATTTTCTCATTATATTATTCTCAAGATAAGCCAGCTGTGGTGGCATTCGACACATCCTCCTGATAGGTTCCCTTTAACAATAAACATAGCCTAATGCTTTATTCTCCCTACAGCGGCTGAGCAGTATAGAAATTTAAAACACATGATAGGAGTGAAAACTTATTATTTAGACATTTTTTAATATTTGAGACATATACTCATTAGGAAAATGTCTGATCTCTCTGAAATATTAACAATTTTAATGGATATTAGAGTGATATCATACATTCACTTTCACAATATAAAAGCTCCCAGCCTGAAGATTTACTAATATTTATTGAAATATGTATACGGTCACTTTTATAGTATATGGTAAGTTGCTTGTTAGCTCTCACATGATCAAGGCCACTACAAGCTCAGAAGGACGGGTACAAATGTACTAATTTATTGTTACTGGAATTCATTCAGGTAAAAACTTTGCAGAATGGGCAAAGAAATTGAAATCAAGTGATTATGAGTTGTTATGCCTTGATGGCTCTCGTGCATCTGTCAGCGATTATAAAACTTGTAACCTGGCAGAGGTGCCTGCCCATGCTGTCATTACCCGACCAGAGAAGAGGAGTAGTGTGGTGAAGATGCTAAGTAAACAACAGGTAAGAGCTTCAGATCAATATCAGGTCATTTCTCAGCGTTCCTACATCATTTGATGTTCTTTTTTTAAGAAAATCTATCAGATTCCAAAACTGAGCTGTTATCCTGCAATAGATTCCTGTGTAGGGCTAACTAGTTCAAAAACTGTGCCCACACCAGAAGACTACTACAACTTCAGCCATACCCATATAACACAGTGTGTACCTAGAGTTACTTATTTGTGAAGAGTAACCCAATAACTGCACAGTTTCCAGTTACGTCCTTAGGGATCACTCAGTGCAGAGGTTGGACACCAGTAGATTTAAGTCTTAAAGGGGTTGTCCCATTTCTGACATTGATGACATCCTCATAAGATATGCCATCAATGCCAAATAGGTGCAAGTCCAGAGGTGGGACTCATAGCTATCTGGAGAACGGAGAGGTGGTCAGGACTCTCCCACTGATTTAAAACTGAGAAGTTTCAGGGCTTGTTCTCTAAATAGGTGCAGGTCCCACCTCTAGGACCCACACCAACCTGACATTGATGGCATATCCTAGCGATATGTCATCAATGTCTGAAAACAACCTCTTTAACTGTAAATTCAGTTTTGTACAAACTTACAAAGTTTCCTTGAAGTGTGCTGTCTAATATCCAGTGCCAAACACAATGGTTGGTTTTCGGAATCTATTTCCCATTATCCAAAATCAAATTCATCCAAAATCTTGAGCTTTCTCCAATAGTTCTTCCTCCACACCATGACAAAATACAGGTCTAAAAAGGTAACATGATGATCTGCCCCATCCACTGTCGATAAGATGCTTAATAAATGTAGCTGCTAGAAATTACAACATTGTGAGTAGTATAATGTTTTACCTTGTTAGCCATAGAAGGTAGTAGAAGAGTGAAGAAATCAGGCGATACCTTTTAGAGGCTGAGTATATTTGATGGTGAGCTTTCGAGAGTACTAGCTCCCTTCTTCAGACATGATGTTATACAAGAACTGAAAATTCACAGATTTTTTATACACAAAAGACATGGACCAAGGATGTTAAAATCTTGAAAAATAACAAATTGCAATATAAGTATAGAAGTTATTTGCCAGTTTCATGTCACACTATATATGAACTGTGAGGGTCACAAATCACCACCTGATAGCAAACAGATAGCAGCAAGAACTAATGATCATTTGTCACGTCCCACAAATTTCCAGGTTGTTTATTTCTTGACCTGCTTTAAATAGCTTCTCTACTTGAATAGTATTTTGTTATTTTTCAAGATTTTAACATCCTTTGAAGACCCTGTCTTTTGTGTATAAAAAGTCTGTGAATTTTCAGTTTCTTGTATAACATCATGTCTGAAGAAGAGAGCTAGTACTCTCGAAAGCTCACCATCAAATATACTCAGCCTCTAAAAGGTATCGCCTGATTTCTTCACTCTTCTACAACATTGTGAGCACTGACTTATATAGAAGATGGAATATATTTAATTCACAAAAGCCATGAGTCCAGTCACATTTAGAACATCAGTAAATTTTATTTAATTTTTTTTCTTATCCAAATGTCCACATTTGCAGTCGCTATTTGGAAGGAGTGGAATCCAAGCACAAAAGTTTCAGTTATTTGGCTCTAAGGAAGGCAAAGATCTTCTCTTTAAGGATTCCACCCAATGCTTACTTGAGATTGATCAGAAAATCACTATGGAGGATTTCCTAGGAAAACCCCTACAACCCCGGCATAATTTTACTTTTAACAAGTGTTCACCAACATCAGGTATTTACTGGTATTACAGTGATCTGCAATATATCTTTACTTCAGCCCATATATCTTCTTAAATTACCTGGTGGAAGTCCATAAAGGCTTTCTTTAGAGTGTGAAACGGGATTAAAGGGTTGTCCAAAACATCCCTTAAAGGGAAATTTAATTGCTAGGAAATGCCATAAAATTTTCTCCTAAATGATTTGGGAAAACCCAACTCTTTTTTCTAATGGAAGGGGGTCAAGACTCCCCAAAACTGAATGAGAGTTCTGATTTAGCCAGCTGCAAAAAGCAAAACTTAATAAGACCCCATATCATGTCTATAAAAAGAGCATGACCACCTCTCAATTCAGAAAATAATGGTTTCTGAGCTCATTTAGCAGATAGGTGTGAGTCCCAAAGGTGGGACCCAGACCTATCAGACAATAATGGCATATCCTAGTGATATTCCATCAATGTCTGTAGTGAGACAACCCCTTTAAGTAAATGACTCAACAACAAGAAAGATGTAGAAGACAAAAGTGGGTTTCCATAAACAAAAATCAACTACGATAAGTAAATTACAGCACAGGAAAAATAACTGTTAACTTTTTTCCCCAAAAAATGGCACCCAAATTTTTTTACTGACAAGGCTCCCTTTAGATAAAATTGTTTGGGCCTTTGCTTTCATTCTCATTAAATTTTTTTTTAATATTTTTCAAGAACCCTAGTTTTGGGGTCAAAATTATTTTTTTGATGCAGAAAAACACATTTTGCGCATGATATTACTAATTAAAAAACATCAAAAAAAGCATCAGTAAGGTTTTAAATTTTTTTCTTAGAAAAATTAAATTTTTCTTATTACTTATTTTAAAGCGCCATTGATTCTAGGGTGTTGTACATTTGAGGGGGGTTAAATTAATAACATAGTCCAAAAAAAAGTACAAAAGGTGAGATAAATGACTAAAAAATTTTGGGACAGAGGGAAAAGAGAAAACCCCGCCAACAAAGAGCAAAACAATCTACAAGGAAAAAAGAAGGGGGACAGAAGGTTTAGGGGTTTTGATATGTTTGTTGGGGTTTTTGTAAAGGGTATAGGCCCAACCTGAAGAAGGGTTTTTCAGTAACTTTGAAGCTGTGAAAATTTTTAGTAGACTCTTATGTTTTTGGGGGTTAAAAGAGTTTACAGAGTTTTTTGGGGGAAAATCGAAAAATCTTGGAATGGTTGCTTGAGGAAAATGACTTGGGGAAAGCAGAGAAGAAGGCTTATGAGGACATAGATTTTTGGTGGGAACTGGATATTAAGGGAAGATTTTTGGGGGGGGAGGTCATGGAGGCCTGTAGGTCCCCTGGTTAGTAAACTTGAACTGGATTTTCTGGGGAATGGGTAAACCATTTTAGGGATTGGGGGAGAGGGGGGGCCCGGGAGAGGGGGTAGTGGGGGAATAGGTAAAAAGAGGGTGGACAGTTTAGTAGTTTGGGAAAAGAAACAATAGTGCTAGATGGAAGACCCCAGAAAGGAATTTTTAGTGGGTAGATTTTGGGGATGACAAAGGGGATGGGGCAAACATTTTTTTTTAGTATCCAGGGTTAAGGTACTCATGAAATATTTTTCAAGTGGAGGCAGCAAGCAAAGATAAGGGCTTGGATATGTGGTTTGAAGGACAGAGAGAAGTCTAGGGTTATCCCAAAGCAGCGGAATTGCAGGACTGGTGAGAGTGTAGAGCCATTGACTGATACATTCTCTACGTTTAGTTTTAGGAGATGGGAGAACAAGGAGGATATGGACAATACTCTGGGATCCGGAAAATCAGAGAGTTAATGTCTGGGTCGGAGATGTAGAGTTGGATGTCATCAGCATATACTGTAGATGGTACTGAATGCCATCTGATGCTATGAGCTGACTCAGGTGCAGGGTGTAAATAGGGAAGAGTAGTGGGCCCAGGACTGACCCCTGTGAGACAGCAACAGAGAGAGGGCGAGAGGAGGAGGTGGTGTGAGAGTTAGAGATGCTGAACGTCCAATTAATGAGATTTGAGTAGATATGATGGGGACGAGCATGATCACAGACAAGTGAGTAGTAACTGCTGGCAAACACCGCTGCTGGCACAGGCACACTCACTGCAACAGGGACAAGAGCCAGGACAGGTGAGTATGAACTCACAGAAGCAGCAGGGAACGCGCAGCAGTGGGAGTACGGTAATACCTGTGGCTCAGAATGGGAGCTGTGGCATGGACTGTGACAGTACTCTCTCTTAAGCCCTCCCCTCCAGGCTTTGGGTATCCAGAAAGCAACCAGGGTTAAACACCTCTTCCTCGGTATCCCAGTAACCATCTTAAGATGTCCTGAAAGTCCCGGATAACTTCTTGGACTTGGGGAGCAGAAACAGCAGAAACAATAGGCAAGGGGAGAGGTGGGCGGCATTCTGAGGTGACTTGAAAGTCCAGGGGCTCTTCTTGCGCTTGACACTCTTCAACTGGCAAAACAGAAGCAATGAGCAGAGAAATGGGTAGATGAAATTGCACTGGATGGGTAGGTTTGAGACAACGAGATTGGTGTAGCTCGCCTCATTGGATAACTTCGCCCATTTTCCATCCAACAAAAGACCGTGATGCTGGAACCACCGAAGACAAAGGAATACCAGAGCAGAGATGCTAACCAGGATAAAGAACAAAATTTTTTTTTCTCCGACTTGGAGAAATAGAGGCTTAGTACACAACTGGACTGGCTCTTTCAGAATCGTTCCCCCATTGATGTAGATGAGAGAATGGCAAGGGTTTCTCTAGATGGGAGACAGGCAGGTAGAACTTCTCCAGCAGAGACAGGTGAATGAAGTTCTCGGAAGAACCGGAGTACACAAAGCAGGTACTTGGAACTTGGAGCCAGATGAAACACTGAGAGTGACTGGTGTGGTCAGCCGAGGAACGGAAGTATCAAGGTCACCTCACCCACAAAACCCATGTCATTTGGTTTCCGAGTATGCCCGGGGCAGACTGGCAGTTCTTCAGGTATCGACAGAATCACCGTCACTGTATAGAGATAGTGTTTAAACAAGCGCCGTACTAAATCTTGAGGGGACTGCAGTTGGCCTGGGGGTA
This sequence comes from Phyllomedusa bahiana, assembly GCA_025379985.1. Classification (NCBI taxonomy): domain Eukaryota; kingdom Metazoa; phylum Chordata; class Amphibia; order Anura; family Hylidae; genus Phyllomedusa; species Phyllomedusa bahiana. The sequence goes on from JAODAL010030572.1 coordinate 18,722, forward strand.
GACTTGGAGAATCGGGTACAAGGCGCGGAGGCTTACGAGGCTGGGAGGACGAAGACTGCTGACAAAGTTCTAGTTCCCTTTCAGAAAAGCGGATATCTATCAGAGTGGCTAGAGCTATAAGGTCTTCTAGGGTAGTAGGTAGGTCACGGCCAGCCATCTCGTCCTTGATGCGTCCATCGAGCTCCCCCCAGAAGGCAGCAATGAGGGCCATTGAGGTTTATCCATGCAAGTTCTGAGACCAAGGTGCAGAACTGGATTGCATATTGACCCAATGTGGAGTCGCGTTCTCGGAAATGGAGCAGAGATGATGCTACGAAAGTGTGGCACCCAGGTTGCTCGAAAATCTTCTGGAAGGCGCACAGGAATGCTTGGAGGTCCTCTGTTAGCAGGTTCCTTCTCTTACAGAGGGTTGAGGCCCAGGCAACGGCTTCATCTGAGATCAGGCTGATGCGGTCAGATGGAGCCAGGACCTCGAAGTGTATTGTACACTGATAAATGAACCCACAACACTAAATTTCATGCGCATAATAATAACCTAGAATGCGCCTGATTTATGAACCCGCTCTACAGCGGGTCATAAAACAGGCACATTCAGCGCTATTTACAAACATTTTGGGTCTGAAATTGGTTCACACTGTTCCCGTAGCTGTTAATGGCGCCGTAGAAATGCTGTAGCGAAGCTATAAATCTATAGCTTCGTACGGTTCTAGTGCGCCCCACCTCCCGCACGCCCCTTGAGATTGGGCGAATTACAAAGTGCCGTGGGCGTTCTGTAATGCGCCTGATAATTGCGGGCAGGACATTTAAACATGTAGCAAACAGAGCTGCAACTGATATCGGGCTGAAAGGACGCCAGATATCTGACTCAGCCCCATTCATGCATGCCGCCCTATGATTGTGTGATTGTTTCACAATTTTTTAATATGAAGAAATAAAACTTTGGATATTTTTAACATTACCATTCATGCTGTCTGCCTCTACCTCTCGGTCCAACAAGCTGGCTATCTGGAAAAGTTGCTCCAGATGCACACCGTGACAGTTGACTATGGCTGCCAGGTCCTGGATATCGAGCAGGGTCATATCGGCAGGATCCATTGTATGGTTAGTTCATACTGGAACGTTCTAGCAGGGTAGAATACCAAGAAGATGTGTATCCTCAGTGATCAACGCAGGCAAGCAGGTATTGGAGGAGACCTATGGTGACAGCTGAAGTGCAGGACATCGAATATAGGCAGCGGAGATGGGTTACAGCCGGGTATAGCCGGAGACAGGGAGCAGGTCCCAGACAGGTTACGGACTTGGTACAGTGCATATAGACAACAGTAGCAATGCACTGGTACAATGGCAGGAACAGCAGTAGTGGTGCAGGTAACGCAGGGTTAACACGGGGTTAATGCGGGTATACAAAAAAACAGCAGCAACATAGCAGTCAGGGGTCAAGCTCTTTGTAGAACAACAACGAACTGACCAGGAGCTAGGGCAGGAAGTTCCTTAAATGGACAGAGTTCACAGGTCAATAGGCAGGTAATTAGTGCACTGTATCTTTAAATTTCAGAACAGTGCCGCACAGGCAGCTAGAGAGAACAAGTACGAGCAGGATCGCGGACAGGTGAGTAGTAACTGCCGGCGGACACCACTGTCGGCACAGGTGCGCTTGCTTCAGCAGTGACAGGAGCCAGGACAGATGAGTATGAACTCACAGAAACAGCAGGGACCGCTGCAGCAGTGAGGCTACAGTGAGGGTACGGCCATTGACCATGACATTTAAGAGGCAGTGGGAGTCCTGTTTACCTCACCCACATACAGTGATTGACAGCTTTCCCAGTATCAGTGCGTGTACAGAGCAAACTGTCAATCACTGTATGTGGGCAGGGTCAACACTACTTTCAGTTTCACAGGTTTTTTTTGCTTTTTACTCAGAAATTCAGCATCATATCATATAAACCTGTATATCACAGAGCTCAGCTGCTCTCTTTAACATCCTGCTCTTATATATCACTGAGCTCAGCTTCTCACCTCTAAAACATCCTGTTCTCAGATAGGGTGGCATAAACCACCTGAAAGGTTCCCTTTAAGTTGGTAAAAGTGAGCAAGCTAGATCTGTCGCATGGCCACCTACAAAATGCAGCAGGCACAAACCTACTGGACATTCAAAGGTATTGCAGAAAGTTGTGTGCTAGTAAATGCAATAACCTAGTAAAAGTTGTAGTTAAAGGCGCACAAGATTACAGACATAGTGCAGGGGCATAACATTGGTTCAAAAAGTGGGGGGGACCAATTTTCCCTCTCGCCTTTTCACTCGCCTTCCCTTTCACTTCCCCTCCCTTTCCCTCCTTCTCTCCCCTCCTCCCCTACATAAGGGGCCCCCCCTCTAACCTAGCAAGGAGGTTGAGTGCTGTGAGTCCCCCGCGGTCCGGGCAGACCCTGTGCCCCCCAAAACACTTTTGGGTGCAACCCGTAAGGTTAGGTGGTCTAAAATTCTAAATTTTTTAAAAACCGGCTGGGACTAAAAACACCCTGACAATAAACCGAACCACCCCCTACAATATTTCCCCCTAATGAAAAAAAAAACGTTCGCAATACAGCAATTTCGTTAACCCACCCCACCCCCATCACTACCAATTAAATTTTTTTTGTTATACACTAACAGAATGGGAAAATAAAAGAACCCAATCTTACGTACCAATAATATCACTTATTCACATACTGTGCCCAAATGTTTTTATTGCATTCCTACACAGAAATGAATTATGTTACACATGGTACCACAGAAATTACTTACTAACTGCACCCTTGAAATGATTCCCAAATTGTACTAAAGAAATAATATAATTCCCTTCCCCCAAAAATGTATTATTTTAACACGAACCCTAGAAATGAATTACATTACACACTGTACTTCAGAGATTAATTTAAACAACCCCAGGATTACATTATCACTTACCCCAAGATTACTTACACCATACCCAGAGATTACTTTACACATTTTACCCCAGAGATTACATTACAAACCATACACAAGATTCATTACCACTAACCTCGTTTATACATTACACACTTTACCCCAAAATTACTTTAATCACTATCCCCCAAGATTACATTACACTTTACCCAAGATTAGTTTATACATGTACCCCAAATATTACTGCTTACTCACTGACCCAGAGATTACTAATTACACACTGTAAAAACAGAGATTATATTACATCATACCCCAGAGATTACATTTCACTGTACCCAAGATTACTGCCTTAACTGCCCGCAATTAACTGTATTATTCCTGTACCCCAGAGATTACATTACACACTGTGCAAAAAGATTACATTACCCAAACCTCAGAGATTATTCATAAAAAGTACCCCAAAGACTACATTAACAAGGGAACCCGAAAAATTGGTGTGTATATACAGTACATAATAGAACACAGGACACTACACACTTAGGGTTTTTTTTGCATGAGGGTTTTTTGGGCACGACATGTCTTTTGCTTGGGGGGAATTCGCCTTGCAAATGCAGAATTCCGATAGAAAAGGGACCCGACGCCAATAAAAGATTTCTACCTCCTACCTTTAGTGTTTTAAAGTGGGGAAAATCCTCAAAGAATTCTTTGAGGCGCTGACAAACTCCTCCCAGAATCAAATTCATATCTTTTGCATGAATGTACCCTTAAGGGTATTTTTCACCGGCATATAGCTGGGGGTACTGTGGTTTTGCATTTTCCGGTGTTTTAGAAGTACGTGAGCCATCATACTTAAAAAATCTGCGGGGGGTCCGGGCCCCCTTTTTCTTTATTTTCCCAGGCACGTAAGTGCAGGGAAGAAGGCAGGCTAGTCACATGGCTGTACATAATAAACATCTACATATACAGTACATACCCTATCACATGCAACACAACGCCTAGCCCCCTTTGTCCCCCCTTACCTGTCTCCTGTAGTCTAGTTCAGTTGGCATTGGGCAAGTTTCCCTTTTCTTCTCTGATGAGGCCTGACATAGGGGAAGGGGTATACAATGGGAGGGAATGATAACAGCCCCAATACGAGGTGCTGGACCAGAACAATTTTTGATTGGTGAAGTTTCCCTCTGACTCCTGCTCTACCAATTAGTGCGTTTCCACTTGGACGACACTGGAGGCTGCTACCTACTCTGTCCCCCCCAAGCAAAAAATAAGAAGGAAAGGGTTAACTCTTCCTCCACTGTGCCTTCTCCCCCACTTACAGTTTTTCCATCTTTCTATGGATTATTTTTTAATTAAGGCCTAAAAAGGGGGGGGGGACCTCCCCACCCAAAAAAAAGTGGGGGGGACCAGTCCCCTCCGTCCCCCCAAATTAACCAAAGACATAGTGTATATAATCCATATAAATCTGGGAATCTGCGATTCATCCCTGGTCATCAATTGTTATAGTATCTTAGGTACTGAGTATTATTTATGATATCCATGTCTGTAGAACTAACTTAATTATATAGGACTGTTACCCATGTAATTACTAATTTTAACACTAACCTTCCATCCACAGAACTGCTGCCTGCCTGCACATTTCACAGATGTTAAACGGCCTAGTGGTGAAGACTTATCCATTGGTGGCCACTGCACTTCATGTTTCGGCACAATCTTCACCTGTCTATCTTCACCATTTTTCAATAAATTTTATAAATGTTAATATATTTGTCTCCATTGTTGTCAGTATATTTTGCCATTGAGTATTGTTGAGCGATTATTATCGACAAAGTTAAAATGGGCAGGGTTTTTTTATGTTGATCGGTTTTTTTTTCGATCACCGAAAATTTAGGTTAAAATCTCGAAATTTTTAAATATCGCACCATTTTCGGGCTTTCCTTCCCTTTTGGCGGCCAGCAAATAGCTTAGAGAATAGAGAGGGTGAGCTGTGTGTGCAACGCATATGGGATGTTATGGTTGCGTTTTGGGGGAAAAAAAACACATCCCCCTCGTTTTCATAGAACAGCCCTTCCTGTTCCCCCAGTGTGTGTCCCCCGTCCATAGTAGTAGGATGGCCATCTCTGTGCAAAAAGCTCAGGAAATTATTCATTTGTTACAGAGACAGCTAATTTTTAGCTGTGTGAAAACAGTCACTTGTCAAAAAAGATTAGAGATTTGCAGATTTTATAGTTAGGCTGAGAATTTTAAAGGAAATCTACCACTGTAAAGTCACGGGGGGGAGGGGGGGGGGGGGGGCCGCGGGCGACACAGAAAAGCCTTAAAAATACGGATATTGTCCCCCCAGACTTTAGTGAGCATTGCATTGCAATAGCTTTTTATTAACAGTTTTCTGTTGAATATTACGGGAGGGGGCACCTGAACTTATTTTGGGTACAACTTTTCTATAAATGCGGTCTATTTGTTAGGTAAAAACCCCACTTTTTTTATCATATACTTTTCCAGATACTTTTTTTTTTTCATTTTTGGTCACTAAAGCTTTGTTAAAAGGGTACCTTTGAAATTTAAATTTAAATCCAGCAATTTTGTCTCACGCGGTTTTTTTTATTTGCAAAAAATACGTTTATTATCCGTATACATTTCAGATAGGTTTTTTTTAAATTTTCCCGCGTCCACTTTATTCAAAAGGACCTTGCACTTAAATTTGAACCCAGCAATTTTGTCGTAACCCGGTGTATTTTAGGTGCAAAAAATACCTTTTATTATCCTATACTTTTAGTGGGTTTTTTTTTTCATTTTGGTCAGTCAAGCTTTTTTGATAGAGGTACCTTGCACTTAAATTTAAACCCAAAATTTTTTGTAGTCACCACAGGTGTATTGAAGGTCCAAAAATACCTTTTATTACCCAAATCATTTCAGATCGTTTTTTTTTTCATTTTGGGCGCAGGTCAGCTTGTTCATGACCCACTTTGCATTAAATTTAATCCCAATTTTGGTCCCCCAGGTGAATTTTGGGTTTCCCAAAAATCCCGTTTTATCCGTATACTTTTCGAAAAGTGTTTTTTTTCATTTGGGGCAGTCACTTTTTAAAAGGACCTTGAAATTAAATTTTATCAGAAATTTTGTGTCACCGGGGTTATTTAGGTAAAAAAATACCTTTATTACCCGTATACTTTTCAGTAGGTTTTTTTTTTTCATTTTGGCAGCCCCACTTTTTTTAGAGGCCCTTTGGATTAAATTTAACCCAAAATTTTGTGTCACCGGCGGGTGTATTTTTAGGCAAAATACCTTTATTATCCGTAACATTTCAGAAGGTTTTTTTTTCATTTGGCAGTCAGCTTTTATAAGCCCTTGCATAAATTTAATCCAGCAATTTTCGAGGGGTTTTTTTAAAAAAATAGTTTTTTCCGTTTTTAATAGGATAAAACCTTCAAAAAAATTCCCCAAATTTTTTTCCCCCTTTTAAAAGGGAAAAAATATTTTAACGAAACACGTAGGTTTTTTTTTTTGGGGGGTTTGGGGAAAAAAAAAAAAAAAAAAAAAAAAAAAAAAAAAAAAAAAAACAAAAAAAAACAAAAAAGCAAAAAAAAAAAAAAAATTGATAAAAAAAAAAAAAAAAAAAAAAGAAGGTGCTCCTTCCCTGGTGGAGACAAAATGCATGCCAGCGGGTCGTCTTTTTCAGGGGGCCCCAGCCCGCATCGCTGGGTTTAGGGGGCCCCGTGAATCACAGTAACGAACAGCGTGCCAAACGTTCTTCAGTGGTTAAGCAACCTGCATCCAGCATCTTACCCGCCTCCCAGTCCGGCCCAAATTCGTCATCACATCATCATAACCGTCCAAATGAAGCGAAGGCAGCCCAAATGTCAACCGGTACCCACCACTGTGATAATCCATTTTCTGAAGACCCTTGAGACAAAATTTGGGGTTGGGGGCAGAAGGCATGTTAAAAAACAAGAGGGCCCAAAAAGGGTGATTTTGTTGCTCTGACGCACAGTTACTGAGCCCTCAGAGGGGTAAGGGAAACCGGGCAATCAGCCAAAAAACCCCGGGCGGTCGGCAAGCCTTGCAGTGCCCCTTGCTTGTAGCCCGCAGCTTCTGGATGCGAAAGTAAGGACACCAAGTCACCCGTGTTATGATGAGATGATGACGACATTTCGGGTCCTCGTGGTCTTTTCCGCAGAATTTTTTTTGCGAGCCTTCATCACTAGACAGGAGGAAAACGTGGGGTCGTGAATAGGGTCCCGCCTAAAAAAGGGGGAGGGCGGTCCAGAAGTCCGCTATATGATTCCGCCAGCCACGGCGCGCAAAAACCCCACTCCCCTTATCGCCATAAAAAGGTCCAGGACCTCTAAGCCTGGGCCTTCTTTTAGCAAAACCTCGATTCACCCAGCGATGTATATGCCCCCTTTGCCCAAAAGATAAGGCAAAATCTTAGGGGTTTAACCACCCCAACAGTTAGTCAATCAGCGATGCAGATTGAAATGGAGGCAATACTTGGCCAAAAAAAGGCCAGACCCACCCGGGGGCCCCCAACCACTGTCACACCCCCTTTTCTCCCCCCCCTCCTCCCCGCCACCACCCAAACTTCCTATTTTCCCCGTCTCTCAAGTCATGATCAGGGATCACCTCCCCCTTCAGCCTCCACCTCGCCCAGAACCAGCACCACCAGAGACCCATCCACCCCTTCTTCCCCCATTTGACGACCGCACCCGTACCGGGGGCCCCACAGCCAGCCTTCTGTCTTCCCGTTTGGGGGCAAAAAAACACTTTAACCCAAACCCACCCAAAGCCAAAACCTAAGGCGGGATTGCCAGGCTTTTGGGATCGAAATTTGCCTTTCCTCTGGGGGAAAAACAGATGGGGTTTCCCCCACGTCAGGCCCCCTTTCCTGCCCCCAATACCAGATGCCGAGCAGGCATTTCCCTTTTCCAAAAAAGCCCCTCCCCCCTGGGCAGCCACGGTCATCTAAAATTTCAAGTGCATTTTTTTTGTACTTGTCCGGAAAAAAGGAGACGGGGCACAGATGCGGGCACACCTTTTTCTCCCGAATCCACAAGGCCCGACGTTTCTAAATTTTTTCGGTCTTCATTGGCAGTGGTTCGGGTCCAGGGCTAGTGCAAGGCGGTGCATCACCCCTCGGGGGCTCATCTAGGCAAGTCAGGGGTGTGTTGAAGCTGGCCAAGGAAGGGGGTAGGAGGAGGATTCCTGACACCGACGTTTTACCATTCCCTGCCCCTTGGAAAGGGTTGGCGCAATTTGAGGCGGAGGGGGAAAAGAGGAAATGATTTGCTTTGCCCTTGACCCAGAGGCTTTTGGGAAAACAATGCTCCATCTCTCAAAATTTCTTGGATGCTCCATTTCCCCAACATGATCCTGCATTAAGGCCATCAAAATGAACAACAGTTACTGGGTGGCCACCCTCCGGATCCCCCGGGACAAAACAAAACTCAGCACTTTCCTTTCCACCCACCCAAATAGAGAGTAAAATGCAGGAAAAGGAACTTGCTGATTGATCAATGGGAATCTGTTTGTCTGCTTTACGTCTTCAAAAATTTACGGTGGAACAACGCACGACCCCTGACAGCAGTAGAGTGCCAAGTAGCGTAGCGGCAGCAGAGGCAAGGGGCATGCCCAAAGGGGACCTTGGCAATCTTTATTTACCCCCCTCACCAACGCATGCAAAACAGGGGACACATACAACCACAGGACCACTTTAAGATCATGGTGCAAGCTATCTCTCTCAACACCGATGTTTTTGTATGTTTCCGGGCCCCCAAAAGACTTCTGGGGTTTCCCAAAATGGGGCGAATGGCCCGAGCTCGCTCGCCACCCATGAGGGGTTGTCCCGCCCAGCAGCCAGCGTCATATCGAGCGGACCTTAGCACAGTGGAGGAGTCATTACAGACAAAGCATCCCTTTCCACAAATAATGTGGACGTTTGACTTTTATCAAGATGAATCAGGGTGGATCTCTGATGAGTTTTGGCCCAAATTGCCGATTCACCGTTTATTGCCGGTCATTTACATTCCTCTTCAAAAAAGAAATGGTCCTCTTTTAAAAAAGTTTTTTTTTAAAAAAGATCATTTTTACTGCAATTTTTTTTTCTCGTTCCCAACGTTTTCATTTTGGGTTTTTTCGGTGTTGGGGCGTAAAAAACAGCCAAAAATTTTATGACAACACCGTATTCCATGACTCATTTATCTTTAGTAGTGTTAGCGATTGCGTTGGGTATCGAGATCGATCGAATCGATAGTCGGCCGCTACGTAGGTTTTTCGATAGTGAGCGTCAATTTGAGCATGACCATTAAAGTCTATGGGGGAGCAACAAAACCCTTTATTATTACACCCAAACAAGGCTGGGGGAAACTGAAATTAACATCCCAAAAACAGTCAAATGGGTACTGTTAAACTTAGGGGAACACACTTTAAAATTTACGAACCTTTCAATCCCTGTGGGAATATAGAATTCTGTTTTAAAAAATTTACGTGGATGCGCGTCAAAGAACAAAGCGGGTGCGGGAAAAAGTCAAAAAAAAAACGTAACTGTTATTTTTGGTATAATAAACGGGATTTTTTGCACCTTTCAATTCACCTTGGTGAATTGAATTGCTGTTTTAAGATTTTTGTAGTGCTGCTCAATAACAATGCTGGGTGGGCAAAAGTCAAAAAAAAAGTAACTGTTTGTTTTGGTATAATAAACATATTTTTTGCACCTTTCCCAAATTTACCTGTGGAAAAATAAAATTGCGTTTAAGATTTACTAGATGCTTCGTCAATAACAATGCTGGGTGTGCAAAAGTCAAAAAACAGTAATGTTATGTTTTGGTATAATAAACGTAATTTTTTTCACCTTTAAATTTACCTGTGGTGAAAAAGAATTGCTTTTTAAGTTTACGTAGATGCGGGTCAATGAACAAGTGGGTTGGGAAAAAATCAAAAAACACGTAACTTTATGTTTTTTAAAAAAACGAATTTTTTGCACCTATCAATTCACCGGGGGGAATAAAAATTGCTGTTTTAAGATTTTTCGTAGAGCGGCGTCAATGAACAATGTGGGTGGCAAAAGTCAAAAACACGTAACTGTTGTTTTTAAATAAACGATATTTTTTGCACCTTTCAATTTTACCGTGGTGAATATGAATTGCTGTTTTAAGTTTACGAGATCTGCGTCCAAAAAGAACAATGCTGGGTTGGCAAAGTAAAAAAAAAGTAAGTTTTTTTTGGTAAAATAAACGATAAATTTTTTTTTTTTTTTTTAAAAATTTTTTTTTTTTGGTTTTTTTTTTGTTTTTTTTGGGTTTTTTTCACCTTTCATTCACTTTTTGGGGAATATAGAATTTCTGTTTTAAGATTTACGTAAGAGCGCGTCAATGAACAATGCTGGGTGTGCAAAATCAAAAAACACTAACTTTATGTTTTTTATAAAAAACGGTTTTTTTGCACCCCCCAATTCACCTTTAAAAAAAGAAGCTGTTTTTAAAAATTTACTAGATCCCCCCAATAACAAAGTGGGTGCGCAAAAGAAAAAACCCAAACTTTTGTTTTTAAATAAAAATTTTTTCACCTTTCAATTTATTTAAATAAATTCTTTTTAAATTTAAGGGCACCCCAAAAAAAAAGTTGGCAAAGCAAAAAAAAAAATTTTTTTTTATAAACATATTTTTTCCCTTTTTAATCATTTTAAAAGAATTCGAAGAATGGCTCTCAAAGAACATTTCGGGGCGCAAAATCAAAAAAAAACTAACGTATGTTTCTACAAAAACCGGGATTTTTTGGAACAAACAACCTGGCTGACTACAAGATTTCTGGTTTTGTAATTTAACTGCAAGGTGGTATATAAAATCCAGGTGAATGGGTAAAATTAAAATGAACACCTATCAAATGTTACTGAAAATAAAAGTGGAGTTTTGCAGCTAAAAAAGAACCTGCAGTTACTAGAAATGATTTTTAAACCCAATATAAGTTAGGGGTCCCCAAATATCCGGGGAAATATTTCAATAGCAAACTGTTAATAATAAAGATATTCCCTACAATGTAACACTAAACTTGGTGAACTTATCCAGTGTTCTTTTAGATGAGCTTTCTGTGTTTCCCCCGCGGGCCCCCCCCCCCCCCCGCTCCCTCCCCCGGAGTTTTTCAGCGGTAATGCTGCTTTAAAAAAATTTTCTGTAACTACATAAAATCTTCAAATTTAATCTAATAAATTGGAAAAGGGTCACGCTAATGTAAGGTTTTTTCCCGTGCGAAATAACTAATTTCGCTGAGCGTTTTGGGCCCCAAGGGAGGGGGCAGGTCCTATCCCTATGAGACGCTGAAGACCTGAGGCTGAAAAAGGAAACGCTGTTCTATGTAAAAGAGGGTCATGTGATTTTTCCCCAATCGCAACCATACACATCCCCGTCTGACCCCCAACTCTCACCCGTCTATTCGTAATCGATTTGTGGGGTGCCAAAATTACAGGAAGCGCCAAAAAAAAAGCATCTTAATAAAGATCACAGATTTTAAACCTTTAATTATGCATGATTGGAAATTTTGTCACCATAAAAAAACCTTGCCGATTTTAACTTTTTCGATAAAAAATCGCTCAAAAACTAATCTTTAGAAATTTTGGGATTGTCAATGGTTTTGAGGTCATGTTTGTGAGATACATCTATTTTATGGCCCCTTTGGAAACAGAAATGGGGCTTCAAGTGGATTTCCCCCATCACAATTTTAATAGTGGTGAGAAGTCTATTTATAATTTTTTGGGTCATGTTGCTGTGAGATACGAAATTTTAAACGGGGTCCCTGGAACAGAAATGGGCTTTTTAAGTGGAAATTTCTCCCTCAAAATTTTTTAACGGGGCTAGAATCATTTTTATAATTTTTTGGGGGTCATGTTGTTTGAAATGCAGAAATACACAAGTCCTATTATAAAAAAATTTTGTTTCTAACAGACATTTTTTTCTTAAAAATTGTAAAAATGGCCAAGGGTTGTTTTGAATTTTTGGGGGCATTTTCCGGGCAGGGCAGCTATACTACAGGTCTTTTTATAAAAAATGTTTTGTTCTAACAGACATTTGTTCTTCACAATTGCAAAATGGTCATGGGCATGTTTTAAAATTTTGGGGGCATTTTGCTGTGAAATGCGCTAGCTACAGGTCCTATTGTAAAAAATGTGGTTTCTAACAGACATTTTTTTTTCAAAATTGTAAAGTGGCTCAAGGGTGATGGTGTGTCAGAAACGGGGAAAGGTGGGACACTGTTAATGGACACATTTTAAAAAAGACTTGTTTTTGAAAATTTTTTTAAACATAGCTACAATCCCTTTATTGAGACAACCCATTAATACAATTAAAAAAAGAGAAACAAAGACAGGGTGGGTTTCCACCTATTTTAAAAATGTTTTTTCTAAAATTAAAACTACTAAAAAACTTGCATGTACAAAAAAGTGGAAAAAAAAATTCCTCTGAATTGTAAAAGGGGAGGTACGAAGATTGACCAGATGTGGGGTTTTCGGGGACATGGATTTGGGAGCACGGACAAGAACAAAAACAAGAAAAATTTCCTCCAGCACGTTAAAAAAATGAGAAAAAGAAAGCCAAGAAAAAGGGCACCCTGGTGTAACAGGAGCGTTAACCACCAATTTCCAAGGAAGCTCAATTGGTCCGCACTCATAGGAGGGGCAAGCGTACCCGGGGTCTTGAATGTGTACTGGGGAAAGCGGGAGGTTTCCCTCACATTTTTTTTCCCGCATCGCTTGCACGCTGTTTTCGTTCTCGCTTGGGGGCATTTTTCCCGTTTTAATAATACGGACGCCAGCCTGGGCTTCACCGCACCCACTTAACTCCGGCCCTGGCAGCTAACCTGCTGTTAATAGATGACAGACGCAGCCGGGGCTCTCACCGCACCCACTGTAACTCTCCCGGGCTGCTGAACCTGCGTGTTAATAATGACAGATGCTAGCCGGGCCCCTCACCGAAAACCCACGTAAGTCGGGCCCCTGGCAGCGGGCCCCCGTTTTAAACAGATGGCTGACGGCACACTGGCTCTCACCGTTGGGGGAAATCGGAGAGTTTCAAATTTCTCAAAAAAAATAAATTTTTGAAAAAGGTGTTTTCTGTGGGGTTTAAAAAGTGTGTCAAAAAGGGCTACAGACTGACACAAAATTTCACAGTTTGAGGCTTAAAATTTTTGGGGGTGGAGTCACTATGGGGGCGCACATTTGACTCCAGGGGGGTCTTTTCCCCAATCACTGAAAACGATTTGGAGGAAAAAAAGAAACCATTGAATTTATTGGCTGAATCACTCTCAAGCCAAGGGGAAAAGTCTTTCAACTAAGAATGTTTTGGGGTGATTAGGACATTTGTATTTTCTTATTTGGGGGGGGCGGACAAATTAAACACATCTACACGGTAAAAAAATACCTTTAAAACTGCAGGGAGGGGGGGTAAAGTTTTTATTTTCACACTTGAAAAAAAAAACAAAAAGATAAATGTAAAAATATAAATAAAACTTCCCTAAATAAATTCTGTAAACAAAAGTCATTACCAAAAAATTAAATAAAAAGGGGTCACCGTACAAAATACAAGTGCCACTTTGTGATCGTGGATAAACAGGTTTAAAAGGGGGCATGCGTGGTACAGGACAGGTATAGTCAATATCCATAAAATAAAATGGGGTTCAAAGACCCTTTTTTCGGCACTTTTTAAAACGGGGGGCATCAGGTTTGGGGCTCTGCTGTGGCCCAGGACAGGTAATCAAGTCCATTAAAATAAAATGGGGTTTTAAAACCCTTTTTCCAGCACTTTTTAAAATCTGGGGTCTCTGGTTTGGGGCTCATGCTGTGGGCCCCGGACAGGGATAGTCAATTGTCCCGTGAAACAAAATGGTGGTTGAAAGACTCCTTTTCCGGGACTTTTTAATCTTGGGTCATGCAGGTTTTTGGAGCTCATGCTGTGGCCCAGGACAGGGGGTGTCTATTCCAGTGAAACTAAAAAAGGTGGTTTAAAGACTCCCTTTTTTTTCCTCAGTTTTTAAACGGGGGGCATGCAGGTTTGGACTCATGCTGTGGCCCAGGACAGGGAAAATCATGTCCAGTGAAACTAAAATGGGGGTTTAAAAACTCCTTTTTCCGGGGACTTTTTTAAACTGGGGGTCAAAGGTTTTTAAAGGGCAACTGCGGTACAGGACAGATATAGTTAATTCCGTTCAACTAAAATGGTGGTTAAAAGACTCCTATTTCCGGCACTTTTAAAACTGGGGGGCAAGCAGGGTTTTTGGTCATCTCTGGGCCCAAGACAGGTATAGTCAATGTCAAGTTCAAGTAAAATGATGGTTCAAAATACCCCCTTTTGGGCACTTTTTAATTTGTGGGTGTGGGGTTTTTAGGGTCATGCTGTGGTACAAAAGGGATAGTGAAGGGTTTCTGTGATTCTTTTCTGTGGTTTTTAAAAACCAAAGGGTGGTTGCCAGAGATGTAGCACGTATCCATTTGACTTTGTGGATGTTAATTCCCGCTTCCCCGGGCCCTGTTTGGTGTTTTAATGAAGGTGTTTTTCCTCTCCCATAGTTTTAAATGGTCATCGCGATAATCTTTTATCGCTATCGGAAATGTCTTGATAATGCCGATATCGCTTCGCCCCCGTTGGAGATATCAACGTAATCGCTCATCACTAAAAATGAGCCTTCTGTAATGCCCTGTGCACTGTAATTGCTGTTATGGCCATAAGTAGTGTTGCTCAAGTAAGACCCTGCTTGGTTTGATACTGGTTCAATTGAATTGGGGTTTCAACATGTAAAACCCAAATATTTTTTCTAACCATATCTCTTTTACTATTCCTAACAGTAAGCATATCACTGATGTTAAATCAAGCTTTTTAAGGTGTTTTAGATGTTAACCCACCTTTCAGCATTGCTCCAGACTTTGCGTCACTTCCAGTGCAATCATTTGACATCACTTTAAATTTCCCATGGTTATCTCTATGCCCCTGGAAACTGTGAGTCCACATGTGCCCCAAGTCAATTTTTAAATTTCCCATTTCCAAAACCAGATAAAACCCTGGGGAAACTGAGTTATGTAGATGTCGTATTGAAACATGACTGCAAGGTAAGTTAAACACTAAAACCCCCAAAAAAACTCTAACCTGAAAGCCCAGTTTGGGATAGGGTTTTAAAGAGGTTTTTCTCGAAAAAAGAATAGCTTTAAAAATTGTGGGGGAACACAAAATAAAAAATTTTTTCCAAAAATTTTGCTTTGTTTTCCCCTGTTTTCCTAAGGAGATACAAGTGAATTTATGACCTCCCCTGGCTATTTCAGTTCCCTCATATGACCCGTAAAAAATTCTCCCCCTGCTGTTTGTTCAATGAGTAACAGTGAGTGATGTCATCACACGGTTGAGGCAGTGTCTGTGTGACCCGCAGTAAAAAGCTGAGTTATGTAAAGTAAACAGAACTGTAATTAGGGGGTTTTGTTTTGGGGTCAGATAAGAAGTCTGTTAGTAGTTTGAAAAGTAATCTGATCTAATTGCATCTGAAAGCCAGATGGTGGGGCTGTACAAGCATGGAGCTTATGCAAATGATCAGTCTGAACCAGGGAAATGCAGAGTAAAATTTCATTCATGCATTCTTGAAACCCGGAAAGGGAGACAACTCCTATAAGTTTATTTGTTTTGTGGGAAATTTTTTACGAAACTTCCATTTGGACTTACCTAAACCAAGTGGCTTAGCTTCAGGTTGAATATGGCATGGATCCGAATAGGAAGCACAACACTAGCCATAGGGATGTGTATTGTAAGCTGCCGCTTAGCACTGAGACGCCATCTTGGCCCGTCCCGGGAGTTTCTTGCTTTGCTTTTCCGGGGGCCCCCGGGCCTTGGGAGGACAATATTGGCACAAAAAATCTCTCAACACCCGGGAAATTTATTTTAAAACTGGCTTTCGGCCAGCTTTATTAAGGCACACAGTTTTTCATGAAGAAAACCCAAAAACATAAAAAAAAAAATCCTCGGCCGTTTGGCCACTTACTCACACAAAAGGGGTCCCTCCCCTGTTAGGGGGTCTGTGCCTTCACACAGTACCTCAAAACTGGCTCAGTGTCCCTTGGGACCCGGGTTTTGTGTTTGCCTTTGGGGGGCCCGAGCTCTTCCCTTCCCAACTCTGCTGCTCCCCCAAACCCGGTAGAAACCAAAGGGCCCCCCGATCAAATTGGGGGGTACTAGACTTTTTTGGGTCCAGAGATTTTGGGGCCCAAAATCTGGGGTGGAACCCCAAAATCCAATATCCGCCACCCAACCCACCCCTTAGCTTTTTCCCCAAAGGCCCAAACCCATTTTAGCTGCCTTGCAGCATTTAGCCGCTAACCCTGTCGTCATTAACCTACTGACCCCTTTTAGGTGGCTTTTCCCCCCCAGTCCAGTTCCTCCCGGGGGCGCATTGCAAAGGGGCTCCGGCCCCTAGACCCTCTAGTGGCAGGATCATGCGACTACCAGTGGTCGCTCTGTCACAGTATATATAATTGTGCTCACACCCTGAGACACCACACTGAGGTTTTGGTGCTTTGTGCATTTGTAGCAGATATTTAGCAGGTGCAGCTCACTAATTTAAAACCCGTTTTCTCCCCTCATTTTCCCTCTTCCCAGAGGGGGTGGAAAAGGGCCCTTTTTAAAAAATGCCATTTGGACAAGATCAAACAAAATATGCAGAAAGATACAAAAAAATACTATAAACAACCCCCTCACACGTACTATATGAGGTTTTTTTTTTTTATTTTATAATTGCCTATAGATAAGGGTTTTAAAAGGGTTTTTCAAATTTTTGTTAGTGGGGGTGCACCCTGCTCGTTTACAACCAATTTTATGACACCCCTTTCTTTTCGATTGAGCGGGGTTTCCCCGCCCTATTTCAATTTCCAAACACAAAATTAAATGACCCCCCTCGGGTCCCGAATTACAGGGCCCAAAAACCCCATACTAAAAAAAATTTAAAAAAATTTGGTATTATTTGTTGTTTTGACCCAAAAAACGCCAAAAGGGTTTTTAACCCCCCGTCAAAGGCTCTCAACCCAAAGTCTTTCCCCGGGCCCCCCACTACCCCCTTTCTAGAAAATTCAGAAAAAAAAAAAAACAAAAAAATGTGGCATTATTTACTTAAAAATACGAATCAATGGCCCATAACCCTTTTCAGCTTTAATGGGGGAACCCAAAAAAAATATTTTCCCCGTGGAGGCAATATAAAGCCGGTTTCATGGGGAAAAATGTAACGGTGCGCTCACGTGAGCAATTGCTCAAGACCCATCCCAAAAGGGAAGGGCAAAATTATTTTTGGAAATTTTTACTAAAGGTAGTGTAGGACTTTCAAGGAAAAATGAAAGGGCCCCGGGGGGGGCCCTGGATTTTCGGGCTTGCGTATTTTGGGGCCAAAATTTCCCTCTAATAACCCCATATTTGATATTTTTCCAGTGTGCAGTTTTGCCCTGTAATACCGGACAGCAGAGGGTGCCAGTATTTTGGAATATTTGGAATTTTTTAAATATGCTGGACAACCCGACCAATGAAATAGTTAGGGTGTCATAAACTGGTTGTAAACATGCACCACACGTAATTGTAGAAGTGGCATCTTCTATAATCTTATCTTATCTATTTGCCATAATAATTCTAGAAAACACCCCCTCATGAATAGTAGGCATGTGAGTGGCTGTCTTATCAGTATTTTTGCGTTTGTGCAGTCTCCCCCACCCACCCAGTGTCAACTAGTATTTACCAAAAGTGCAGCTTTTTATGAGGCAATTGCCCCCCTAGTAGATGGGTGTGTGGCACCACAACTCCTATCATGTCCTAATATATAACCTCTGTGGACCACTCTGTGTTTGCGAGATAGAAATTCAAAAAGTCTTGCATTTATCCAATAATCTGAATGAGATATTGGATAGTTGGATTTAAAAAAAATTATTTGGCCTGGGTAATAACATTTAACAATACGACAAATAATTTTACAAGCTACAAAGAAGCAATTTTATAATAAAATATAATTTCTGAATTAAAAGAAACTGGTCAGTGAGATTATGATGGCCTAACCGTGGGTAACAACTTATTGACAGGTCCCCACCATCATAGTCAGATATGTTAAGCACCTTAAAAAGTGGTGTTACTATAATGTAGCGTAACAAGAACTTATAGGGCCCCATAACAAAAAGAGATGGACCCCCACCACCTAATGTCATGAAACAGCAGCATAAATAGCAATAGGTAAAAAGGTTTAAATAAATTCTGATTATATTTAGAGAATCCACATAGTCATGGTAGGATTAGGGCTTATTATTACTCACCGAAAAAGGGTATAAGGTTCTTGTACTTGAATAGACCCCTATGCTGCTATGACTATAGTTACAACAATGGTGCTTATTTACAATCAGGTAAAAGGCTGCTTGGATGGGTTGCTGTTTTTGGCAGTATAGAAGGCTGTGTAATGCAATGAGGAGACCTATGGTGACTTCCGAGAAATGTAGGTATTGGGCATGTTGGAATTGATGACAGTTCCCTTAGTGGCTCACTATTACATCTTCACCACTGAAAATACTGACGCTTGCCAAGCATAATGTGTATGAGCATATCTCAGTCATAGATTTTCCTTGAAGGGTTGGTTTGTTGTGCCACCATAGACATTTATCACTATCCAATGGATAAATGGTTCTACTTGTGGGGAGGTCCCACTCTAAGGATTCCACCAATGCTTAAATTGGAGGCTCAAGTCCTGTCATTCTCCATCACGCTTTGTTAGCAAAGAAATGGCTTTAACTGAGAGTGGGTGAACATGCGCATTGCTGTTCTGTTCTCTATGGCGCCGACAGAATAGGATGGTACAGCACTCAGTTATCTCTGTATGTTTCATATATTTTGAAATAGGGACGCAAAATAGCGGCCCCATGCTCCATCCAAACTTCCTGCCTGTGCAAGTGCAGTGAGGATAGGATGTAGGGATTCGGAAGCCCTATGTCTTAGCAATCAGCGGAGATCTCAGCCGATCCAGTAAAACTTATCACGTATCCTTTGTATCTTCGTGGTAGCACAATCACTTGAAATTCTGTATGGGCTATATTAATGAGAAGTAAAACTACACCTAGGAAGAATAACATTATTGTTGTTATATATGGGAAAAACAGGACGGCGGGTATAAAATCTCTGTTATGGAATGAAAGCTATCAGGGTATTGTCATACATGGTTTTTATTTGCATAACAAAATGCCCCCTGTAAATGTAAGTCATTCTAACAGTGAAGTTATAGCGTGCTGATAAACCACTTCGTATACAGGTAAACACTGCCCTCTAGTGGATAGTAGATATATAACACTTTATAACAAAGTTTGCTTAATATTTTTAAATGAGGGGGGGGGGAGGGGGGGGGGACCCTTTTTCAGGGGTTTTATCTAAATTGAGGTGTCTTAATATAACCTCAGACAGCCCCTACAAAGCTCCTCAAAATAATAGTAGTCTCAGTAGAAACATCCTATACAGGCTAGAACACAGGGGCGCAAAGGAAATCTCTTAGTGAGCCCCTGGGTTTGGCAGACCCAGGGCTGTTTTTCAGCCAAAAGGGTAGAGAAAGAGGCAGAAAGCAAGAGGCATATGCAGAATGTGCAGTCACGTACAGTAGCTGTAGGAAGAGTCGTTCTCCACTGGTGGGCCCCAAGAATTTTCCCCACGGGTGGGGCCCCAAGAATCATCCCAGGTGGGCCCCTAATCGCCCCATGGTGACCCAAAACATCATCTCCGCGGGTGGCCCCAGGAAAAAAAGTCCACTAGGGGGCCCCAAAAAATAAACCCACATTGGCCCCAAGGCACTCCATTGGGGGAAACCCCAAGAATCCACCTAGGGGTGGACCCAAAAAGGTCACTGGGGTAGGGGTTTTTTTCATCACAGAACGGGGGGTGGGCCCCCAAAAATCCCTCATGGTGGACCCCAAAGAGTCATCTCTATGGGGGGCCCAGAATCCACTCTACTGGCGGACCCCAAGAATCAGCTCCACTAGTGGTCCCAGGAATCAAATCCCAAGACTCAAGAATCAGCTCCACTGGTGGAAAATGAATAAAGGGTCCCTCTATTCATATACAGAAACAGCTAGGTTTTCTAACCATAAGAAAAGATAATCTGCCTGTGGGCAGTGGGAGCAAAAAACAGCTAAAACATTAAAACATGCTTTCCATCTCTTCAGAAGCATTAGGGGAGGGGGGGCTGGCTTACCAAAATAATTCCTGGGCAGAGTATAGGTGATTTTGTCCGGGGTGTGGGTGCTCCTAGGGGAAGGGCTAAAAATCTCCATTAATACTAATGAGATAGTTGGCATGTACTGGTGCAGTGCATAAAATTGACAATCTGGTTACAATAACATCTCTGAGGCTGGGCTCACAGGTTGCATTTTGTTGTGTTTTTCAACTGCATCATATAGTCAAGTAATTAAAAATGTAATTAACCACATTTCACTTGTGTTCCAAATGAGAGTTAAAGGGGTTTTCTTATCACAAGCTTTTGCAGACTTGAGCTGTTGATCTCTCTTACAGCTGAGGTGGGTCTCTCATCCCAATGGGCTGCTTCCCTAAAGAAAGGGGACACCTTCTGTGTAGCGGGAAGGGGGGAGTCACAGCCTGCAAACCTCCTGCAAGGGTTCTCATGTCTCAGAACGCCCCTCCCCCCACAGAACATCAGTTTTGCTGTAAACATTATACATACACCCGAACAATAGACAAATTTGAAAAAATGCCTTTGCCCCCCCCCTCTTTTATCGGGCAGGAGGTAGAGGGGAAACAGACGAATAAGGCTAGTTTATGAAGGAGACTGAGACAGAGACTCATTATTCTGAATCCTTCCAATAGGGGGAGAAGAGCATAAGGACTCAGAGAGCCTTTAACCCCTTACCCCCGGACCAGTTTTGGCCTCTCTGACAGAGCCCTTTTTTGAAATCTGTCTTTTCACTTTATGTGAGAATAACTTTTGAGCTTTAACCTATCCATGTGATTCAAGATTGTTTTCTCGTGCATTTTGTGCTAAAGATAGTAAGAAATTTTGGGTTTTTTCCAAAAAAAGATTGTTTAAATTTGTAAAAAAAAAAATCAAAAAAGGGTGAAAAATGGAAAAATTTTACCAATTTAAATTAAAAAATTTTTCTGCATTAGAAGATAGTTTCCACTAAAAATTTGTTTAAACTACATCAACCATATGTCGCTGTATTTTGGCATCATTTTTTTTAAATGTCTTTTTTTTTTTTAAAACGACTTAGGGGGGTTTTAAAAATTTGATAATTTTCAAATTTTCAAAAAAAATTTTGCAATATACAATTTTTAGGGCCCAAAAGTCCAGTTCTAATGACTTTGTTTTGCCCTTTTAGTTTCCCCCCAAAAATAAACCTCATCTAAAAAAACTACACCCTTAAAGTATTAAAAACCAATTTAGAAGTTTATTAACCCTTAGGGTTTCACAAAAATTAAAAGAAAAGGGGAAAGGGAAATTTTTAAAATTTCACTTTTTTTCCCTTTTTTCAATTTTTATGCAAATTGACAGAATACGGTAAATGTGATCGGGGAAATCAAATAAATTGTTTTTCCCCATTTTCTGCCGTTTCAGGATATCCCATATGTGGCCCTATATTATTGGCCAACCACAAGCCCCAGAATAGAGGACCCCTAGGGGACCCGGGGGCTCATTTTCAAAACAATTTTATTTAGGGGCCATTTCAGGGTTGCGGACCCCCAAAATTTCCAAAACGTAATAAATTGCCAAAAAAAGCCCCCTATTGGAAACTACCCCCCTTACAAAAATATAGGGGTGTATTGAGTAATTTTCCCCCCACAGGGTTTCACAAATTTTTTTTAGCGTTGGGCTTAAAAATAAAAAAAATATATTTTTTTCCAAAAATCGCAATTTAGCTAAAAAATTTTTAATTTTTTTACAAGGAATCTTGGAAAAAAAGCCCCAAAAAGGGGTTTAAAATTTCTTCCAAGTTCGGAAAACCCCCACATGTGGGTTAATCTGTTTGGGGCAGGGGGGGGGGACAAGGGGGGGGAGTGCTTTTGGGCTTTTGGGCCATATTGGTGGGGCCATTCGCATTCCAAAGCCCCCAAATACTAAAACGGGTAAAACCCTTTCCCAGAAGTTGCCCCTTTTTTTGGGGAATCACGCCCCTCAGGTCCACCAAGGGTGTTTTTGCATTTTCGCACGGGTTCCGAGTTTTGTTTTTAGCTTGGGCGGGAAAGGGAGGGGGAAACCATTTCCGCCATTGTTTTTGGTTTATTTTTTACAGTATTCGCCAAACGGGAAAAAATGGGAAACTTTACGGGGGGGTGGGTAAAATTTACAATAATAAATTTTATTAGTTTTTTAGTTTTTTTACTTTACACAAAGAAGCGGTTTTAAAAAATTGCGTTTTAAGTTGTCGTACGACACCCAAGCTTTCAATTTTTTCGCAAGGAGCCTTGTGGGCTTGTTTTTAAACGGATATTTATGTTTTTATTGTACCAACGGGGGGAATAATCTTTGACACTTTTTATTAATTTTTTGGAAAGCTTTTTGTACAAAAAACAGCAACCCGGAGTTTTTTTTTATTTTTATTTTTAAGCGGTCACTGGCGTAATAAATAATGCGGTTTATCACAGTTGATACGATTACAGCATACCAAATTTTGATTTTTTTTTTAATGTTTACTGCTTTTAACACCAAAAAAAACACATTTATTTGAAAAGGAAAACACTTTTTTTGCACACCGCAGTTGGAGCCATAACTTTTTTATTTTTTTTTTTAGGAGCTTTAATGGGATTTTTTTTTGGGGGATGATTGACTTTTTTTTTGGTAATTTTTTTGGGGGCAAACTTTGCCTTTTAAATCTTTTTTTTTGGAAAAGGGTAAAAAAAAACTGCAACCCTAGCGGGTTTTTTTTATTTTTTTTTTAATAGCGTCACCGTGCAGACCCGTACGGGTTAGTTTTACTCTGGGGGTTGAGATGATTACGGGTCCCAAAAATTTAGTAGTTTTTTATTTAAAGCCAATTTTTTTTAAAAAAAAGTGTTTTTATTGTAAAAAACAAAATTTTGCATCGCTATCTTCAAATGCCAAAAAACCTTTAATTTTTCCTATCAGAGCTGGTAAGGATTTTTTTTTTGGGGGGAATGAACGCGTTTTAATTGGAATCACTTTGATGTTAAATTTTATTTTTTTGATTACTTTTTCCCAAATTTTATGTGCTGCGGGATAACAAAAATCGCTATTCTGTGACTGTTTTTTGGGGGTTTTTTTTAGGGCTTTTCCCCCCAGGGGTCAATTAACAACAGATTTATAGGGGGGGTCCTCGCACCGGCGATACCAAATATGGGTACTTTATTTTTTTTTGATCTTTTTTAGGGGGATTGGCGTTTGTAAAGGGGGGAAAAAAGGGGGATGTAGGTTTTTTTTTATTTTTTTTGGGTTGTGTTTTTCTTTTTTACACTTTTTTTTAACTTTTTCCTTTTTACACTTTCCCCCCGGGGGGAAATTTTATGAACATCTCAATCATTCAGCAATAGGGACAGCATTTGTTATAGCTGTATCCTGGTTCCCATGGCAACTGCCGCCGCTGCCCAAATGCATTTTTGGGCCTGACGCACCAGACAACCCGGATGCTTTATTTAGGCCGGGGTGTCTGGTAGAGATTTAAGTTCCGGGGTCAGCGCCGTTTCGCCCGAGTCGGGGGGCAGCAGGGCCACTCCTCCCCCCCCCCAGCCGCGAGCCGACCACGAGTGCGACATGGGGGGGGTTAAACCCCCCGGGCCGGGGCCAATCCGATGGGGGAGCGGGAATGCCAGCGGTAAAAAACCCCCTGGTTTCATCCCCGATCTTGCGCGCTCCCTTGTGAGCGCCAAGATCGCCGGGCTACCCCTTTTTGGCAATTTTGCGGGAACCCCACCCGACATTTCCGTTTAGTCCCGGGAAATGTCGGTAAGGGGTTAAAATACAGACGCAGTCAGCACAGAAAGATGAGGTAACTAGTTTCACTTTAATTTTCCCCAGCTCAGTGGGGAGTAAACACAGAGTGCACGGAGCCAATCACAGCACAGGGGCGAGTCCGATGCAGGGGGGGGGAAAAGGGGGAATGAAATAAGGCAGCCATCACAGAAAAGGGGCATCGCATGACCACCTCTGGAGAAATACTATAGATGCACATATTAGCTTAATCTGCTATACAAGAGATTTACAGGGGGACGGAAGTATTCATACCCCTTTAAATTTTTACTCTTTCTTTCATTGCAGCCATTTGGTAACATCCAAAAAGTTTATTTTTTGCTGATTAATGTACACTCTGCCCCCTCCCCCATCTTGAAAGAAAAAAAACAGAAATGTAGATATTTTTGCAAATTTATTAAACAAGAAATATCACATGGTCTTTAGACCCTTTGCTCAGTATTGAGTAGAAGCACCCTTTTGAGCTACTACAGCTATGAGTCTTTTTGGGAATGATGCAACAAAGTTTTCACACCTGGATTTGGGGATCCTCTGCCATTCTTCCTTGCAGATCCCCTCCAGCTCCCACAGAGCTGTCCTAAAACCACTGCTTTGTTATTTTAGCTGTGTGCTTAGGGTCATTGTCTTGTTGGAAGATAAACCTTCGGCCCAGTCTGAGGTCCAGAGCGTCTGGAAGAGGTTTTCATCCAGGATATCTCTATACTTGGCCGCATTCATCTTTCCTTCAACTGCAACCAGTTGTCCTGTCCCTGCAGCTGAAAAACAACTCATAGCATGATGCTTCTGTCATGGGGGTCGTGGGCACTGCCGCTCCCCGCGGCCGCCCCCTGCCCACAGGGGTCCGGCGCGGGTGCCGCGGCTGCCTGCGACCATCCCCCTGCTTGCCGGGCGCCGGCTACCTTACCAAGCCACGCGCCTGTGAACGCCGAGCCGGTCCGTCCTGGCCGCCGCGCGCGTGTCCGTTTCCTAAGGCGCGCGCGCGACGACTGGTCTGGATTTAAAGGGCCAGTGTCCCAGTAATTGGTCTATTGCCGGGAGCTGGTCCTATTTAAGGAATACGCCCCCAACACTCCTTGCCAGTCTGTTGGAGTGCGTTACGTGTCGTTAGCGAGTTCTAGTATCCATATTGATTTCCCGTGTACCAATCCGCCTGCTTACGTTCCTGACCTTGCCTGTTTGCCCTGACCTTCGGCCTGTCTCTGACCACGAACCTCTGCCGCCTGTCCTGACCTCCTGCCTGTCCCCGACTACGCCTCAGGATTAACGATTCTGTACCACGCAGTACCCCGGCCTCCATCGCAAGCAAGTCACGTCAAGGGTGGCGACCTGGTAGCCTCACGCCGCAGCAAGTCCATCCTGCTTTGCGGCGGGCTCTGGTGAATACCGGGGGTTACTTAGACTCCACTCCCTTGCGTGGCTAAACTATCAGCGCTTGCGGTGGTCCAGCGAATCCACCGAACCCTTACAGTACAGACTGGCCACGGATTCCGCCAGGTACCTTTGCCCAAACTCCGGGACGTCACGACGGCCGTCGCTCAGCAGAGCCAGCGTATCGACCAGCTTGCGGCCATGTTGCAGAACCTTGCGGCTTGTCTACCTCCGCATGCGGCTGCGTCCGCCACTCCTGCACCAGTTGCTCCTGCACCCAAAGGCGCTACCCGCCCCTGCCCCGGGATTCTTGCACCTTTCCGCTCGCTATGATGGAGACCCCAAAAAATTTTCAAAAGGTTTTATCACCCAAAGCCCCCACCCCCACCTTAAAGGGGGTTGGGGCATCTTTTTCCTACTGAGGGGGCTAAGGGGGGCGTTCTTTAATTTACCCTTTCCAAACAGGAGAAGTTCTGGCCGGGCCACTCCGCTTGGGGGACCGGGGGAGATCCGTTTAAACGGCAAATCTGCAAGCCTTCCCCCGGGGTTTCAGAAATAGTCTTCGAGGAACCTGGCCGCCCCTTCCTCTGCTGCCCCCCACCCCTTTCCTGCGTCTCTGTCGGGCGTTTCCCACGTGGGTCAGTACCCGTGAAATTTTTCCATACCCCGCCTCAGAACTGGAATGGGGCTTTGGGTGGCAACTTTCTGGAAAGGCCTCTCAGAGCGCTTTTAAAGTTGACTAGCGGGCCCGGGGGACGGGCCCCCCTTCGGGACGAGCTGATTCGGTTGGCCACCCGAATGGGACAAAAAGGGCTTTGCCGAGAGAAACAGGAGCTCCCCCCTCCAACGGGAGGTCACCCGACCAGGGCCGGCTCCTCGTCGGGCCCCCTGTTTTCCCAACGACCCCCACTTCCTCCCCCAAAGGGTTTTCCTGAGGATAAACCCCATGCAGGTCGGGGGAAACCCCACCTGCCCCAGGAAGAACCCCTCGCAGCGCCCGTTTGGGGGAGCAAATGCTTTACTGTGGCGGTTGGGGCCATTTTCTTTGGGGGAAACTGCCCGGAAATGCCGGGGAAACTCCCCCCGCACCTAGGGCCGCAGGAGAGGCATCCCTATTTCAGTGGGGCCCTCCCCCCAATTTTGCCCAAAGCCCCGTACTTCGGCAGACAGAAACCTTTTCCAAGCCACTCCCTTTTCCCGGGAAAATTTTTTATCACCCAAAAGCTTGGTCCCCCCGATTTATCTCCCGGTGACCCCCCCTAAAAGCGACCCATGTTTCCCCTCCCCTCAGGGGCGAATGCCAAAAAGGACGTTTTTGGTTCTGCAGGGCTCCTTCACTTGCGATTGCGCCCAAACCCAAGGGACGTTGAAACTGCTTGTTTTGCCTCACTCCTTTTTGGGAAATCCCCTGGGCCTTTCCTTGGCTACAACTCCATGCTCGACCTTGGAGGGAACACGGGCCGAAAATCCTTTGGGGGGCCCCCCTCGGGGGCCACTCCCCAAACCCTTCCGGAACCCCCGCCTGCTCTAGGGCCCTGCTTTGCCCAAGTTTACAAAGCCCTTTGGGGTTTCCTTCCCCACCCCATAGGGGGAAACCTTTCCCGGGATTTTTTTTCCAAAAAAAACGGCCGAAACGCGCCCCCACAGGCCTTTTCGATTGCCCCAAATTAAACCTGCTCCCCGGGACAACTCCCCCTTCGGGGGTAGGGGTCTACCCTCTCTCCGCCCCGGGGGAGGGAAAAACAAAAGGCTTTTTTCCGATATTTTCCAAGGGAGAATCTCTGTAAGGGCTTCAAAATGCAAGTTTCCTCGCCCGGGGGGGCCCGGGATTCTTCTTTGTTGAAAAGAAAAAACTTTTCTCTCCGACCCTGTATGGGTTTATCGGGGATTTAAACCCAAAATTACTATTAAGAATCGAAACCCCCTGCCTCGGGATCTCGGAGAGTTTCGATCGCCTGTGTGGCGCAAAATTTTTTCCCAATTTTGGATCTACGGGGAGCATATAACCTGATTCGTATTCGTGAAGGCACGATTTGGAAGACCCCTTTAAAATACCAGAGGGGCCCCTTTTTGAAATCTCGTCATCCCATTTGGCCTCTGAAACGCTCCGGCGGTGTTCCAGAACTTTGCCAATGAAAATTTTTCCGAAAACCCCTCCTTTACGTCTGCGTGATTGTCAAATTTGGGATATCCTAATTTTTCTCCCCTGCCCTGGAAACCACCGCCACGCCCGCCGGGACTCAAACGTTTTCCGTACCACCAGTTTATATGCTAAACGGGAAAAAATGCCTTTTTTTAAACCCGCACCTCGTTGCCATTTTTGGGGCTACATCGTCTCGGTCAGGGCCCCAAATGGATCCCTCGAAATTGTCTGCGGGTTTACAGTGGCCCCGGGCCAGTGGGCCCCCCGCCCATCCAAAGGTTTTTGGGGGGTTTGCGAAAATTTTTACAGGGCAAAATTTTTATCTCATTTTTTTCCTCTGTGGCCCCGCTTGTGGGCCCCTTTTAAGAAAAATGCCAAACCCCAAATTTATGGCCCCCCCAGGCCAAAAGCGGGTTTTATCTCCTCAAATCAGCATTCCGCTTTTTTTTTTCTCCATTCTGTCTCGCCCGGGGCCCCCCAGCCCCCTTTATCCCCTTTAGGTGGACGCCTCCCCGGTGGCGCAGGTGGGTTTTTCCTTCAGAAATTTTTCCTCTGGTAAAAAACTACTTGCGGCTTTTTTCTCCAAAACCCTTTTACCCCAAACCGAAAAAAAAAATTTTACTATCGGGGGATCGTGAATTTTTGGGTATTAAAATTTGGGCCCCAGAAGAATTTTGGGCACTTTTGGGGGAGCCCGCACCCCCTCGAAAAATTCCCGATCACAAGAATCTTCTCTACCTGCAGGGTTTCCCCAAAGACTGAAACCCCCGGGAAGCTAGGTGGTCACTCTTTTTTTTGCCGGTTTGATTTTCTTTTTCACTTTTTGGGCCCCTGGCAAGAACATCAAGCAACGCCCTCTTAGATCCTCTTTACACAGTGGGGGTGGAAACCGTTTTTGCAGCATATATTTCCCCCTGAAAAGTCCTTTCCCCACGGGAAACCCCCGTGGGCCCCTTTAACATCTGCCCCCCGGGAAGACCTATGTACATCCCGCTATGCGGCCTCGTATCCGAAGTGGGGACATGTCTCGAACAGCCCGGGACCCTGGGTCCCAAAAAGTCTCTGCAAAATAATCCCCATTATTAATTTGGGGGCCCAAATTTTCACTGGGATGTTTTAAAACTTTGTCCCGGGCCTTTTGCCCCCTGTGGCCCCAAAAAGTCCCTTTGTTCAGACCCCCCCGGGGCTGCCCGCCTCTTCCGGGGCCAGAAAGGGCCTTGGGTTTGCATATTGCGAAGGATTTTTTTTACTGACCCCCCACCTCCTTTAGGGGAAAAACGGTCATCTGGGTAGTGGTCGACAGATTTTCAAAAATGGCTTTCCCTTTTTTCCCCTGCCGGGGTTTCCCCTGACCCGGGTGGCCCAGCACTTCTTCCACCACATCCTTTTTTGACTACATGGGCTCCCTTTGCATATCCTCTCTGATAGGGGGGGCCCCGTTTTTATCGAAATTCTGGGGGCCCTTTTGTGCCGTTTTTCAAAGGGTTTGCCCGGAAATTCCGTCTGCTACCACCCCAAACCAACGGGGAGGGGGGAGGGTTCAACCAAATTTTAGGTACCTATCTGTACATTTTGTGTCCCCCCGTCAGTGTAAAATTTTTTACCTCCTCCCCGGGGGAATTTTCCATAATTCCCCTTTTTCTTTTGAGTCCGCTAGAGCCCCCTTTTTTTATTGTGGTTTTGGGGTACATCCAACCCCCCACCCCCCTTTCCCCAAGTACCTCCCTGTACTTTTGCCCTGGATGCCCAAGTACGGGGCATCCCAAAACACTTGGAAGTCACACGACAGGCCCTTCTTTCGGGGCCCCCCTTTGCACCCAAAATCCTGGGGCCCACAGGTATCCGAGACCTCCCCCCTATTTAACCCGGGTGATAGGGTTTTTGGCCCACGGCCCCGTTCATTCCCCCTTTAAAGGGCCCCCGCACAAGTTGGGGGGCCCAAAAATTGGGCCCCTTTTTTTGGGGTTCTCTGGCAAAATTAACCCGGTGTTTTTAAAGCTCCCCTTTCCCCCCACTTTACGTGTCCCGAACCCCCCCCTTCCATGTCTCTCCCTCAAAACCTGTGGTGCTTGGAAACGCTTTTCCCCTGGATCTGTCTCGCCTTCTTTCCCTGGCCAACTCTGATAACATCTTGGGTCAAGGAGGTGTGGCGGGGGAAGACAGGAGGGGAAACGGTTTTTTTTCCCTTTTTGACGGAAGGGGTTCGGGGCCCGGGGGAGGGGTTTTTTGGGGAAACCTTTGGCCAACTGTCCCCCAGTCCAACCTTCCCGGTTCCCAAAAAGGGGGGAGACCTAAAGGGGGAAAGCCCCCGACCATCCCCCCGCTTTCCAAAGGCCCCCGGCTTCCTTACCACGCCACGCCCCCTGTGAATGCCGGCCGATCCGTCCCCCGGCCGCCGGCGTGGCCCCCTTTCCTAAGGCCCCTGCGCGCGAAAAACTGGGCTGGATTTAAAAGGGGCCCGGGGTCACGGTAATTGGCTATTGCCGGGGGCTGGGGCCTAATTTTGGAATACGCCCCCAACAATCCTTGCCCTCTGTTGGTGTGCGTTACGTTTCTTTGCGAGTTTTAGTATTTCCCTATTGATTTCCCGTGTACCAGTCCGCCCTGCTTACGTTCCTGACCTTGTGTTTGCCCCCGCCCCCCTTCAGCCCGTCTCTGCCCCACAAACCTCTCCCCCGTCCTGACTCCTGCCTGCCTGACTACGCCTCCGGTTTACATTTGTACCACGCAGACCCCGGCCGCCTCCAAGCAATCAGTCAGGGGTAGCGCCCGGGTACCTCACGCCCAGCAAGTCCACCCGTTTGCGGGGGGTCTGGTAATACCGGGGGCTACTTAGACCCGCTTCCTGGGGACAAACTATCATCGCTTGCATGGGCCCGCGAAACCACCCGAACCCTTACAGTGCCCCCCCCATGTTTCACTGTTGGGGTTGTATTGGGAGGTGATAGCGGCCTGGTCTTCTCCCCCAATACGCTTACAATTAACACCAAAAAATTCAATCTTCATTCATCAAACCCCAGAAACTTATTTTTCATAGTCTGGGGGTCCTTATTGTTTTTTTTTTTCAAACTGTAGCGGGTTTCTTTTTCTTTCCTGGGAGAAGCCCCGATGGTGGAGGGCTGCGTGATTTGACTTTGTGATCTCCCACTCCCACTGATCCAGGTCGGACTGGGGGGGCGGGGCCCACAGGGGATTATTTGGGGGGCCCCCTCGTACATAAAAAATTTCCGGCCTTCGGACAAAACGCGCCCATTTTACCACATAATACAGGGTTTTAAAAAAGAACTCTATTGTGTATACAATAGCAAAGAGTCCCAAAATCTTATCTCACACATTTGTCATCTAACTATCATAGACACAGGGCTAAGTACTCCATCCATATCCCCCTCCACCCACATACAATTCCCACTTCACCCACATACAAGTCCCCCTCCACCCACTACAAAATCCCCTCCACGTTTTTCCCCGGTCACGCCCCTTGCCGCCTCCAAAAAAACACCAGCAAGAAAGAAAAGGTAAATCCTATCACAGGGGGCAATGGGACACATGTATGCTGCATTAAACCCACAACACCACCACATAGACTCCAATACCAGCTAGGTATAACCTACAAAACCACCCTATAAGACCCACATAGAGGGGCCCCCG
>JAODAL010030573.1:0-49728 GCA_025379985.1 Phyllomedusa bahiana
CCCTCTGGGCGGTGCGGCACTGCACTCTATTTAAGGAGACAGTGTTCCTGCTCCTGCCCAGTGACCTCTGACCCCTGGCTTCTTAAGGAACTTCCTCCTTGTGCTCTTGGTCAGTTCGTTGATGTGTTTATCCTGCACAGAGCTTGACACCTTGGCTGCTGCATTGCTTCTAACTCATTTATACATTTACCTATATGTTTATCTGCTACCTGTTGAACACCTGCCGCTGCCCCAGTTTGCCAATACCTGTTGCCTTACCTAGTCTGCTGCCATCCTGGACAGTGCCATACGTTCACCAGCTACACCTGGACTGTGTATACGTTTAACAGCTACACCTGCGGTGCCCTCTCTCCGTTACAGCATCGGCTACCCAGACCAGCACTTCAGCTACCCACCGCGTGTGTTACCATCTGCGCCCATGGTGGGCCCAGATGATCCGCCATACCCAAGCGGTTTCCAGCCATCCCGGTTAGAAATCGTTACAAACACCTTACTGATCTCTAACAAGGAGCTTAATGGCAAACTTCCCAACAGGTGTTTGATCCCTGAATCGCCAAATAAATTTAGTGGATCAGTTTAAATTGAGATTTAAACAGTCCACCTCAACATGCTGTTCATGTTTTGACATCATGAGACCAAGACAATACCTTACAATTGACCAACAGTACCTCGCCATTGTGAGTCTTCAAGCAGGACGTTCTCAGATGGAAGTGACCACTGAGCTGAGAGTTACAGTGTCATCAACAGGTTGCAACAGAGATACAGAAAAACTGGAAGAGTTATAGAAAGGCAAAAAAGTGGACACCCTTTGGTTTTGTCGAGATGATTAAATCAGGTGTGAAATTTATCTTTGTTCCACTCCTTATCCAATTAAATGCCTCCTCCGAATTATATTATTATTATTATTGCTGCCGGCAGCCAGAGCTCGAGAAACACGACCGACACCTTCCGTTTTGGACATGTAATCTGAAGTTTAATCACAGTAAATTACATTCCAATAGAACTTTTTAATCACATGACTATTCTATCACCACATAATTGGTTAATTGGCGGTCGCTAAGAGACAAGTTATAATTTGCATGTACGTATGAAGCATTAGCTGATATGACACATTCTCAAACGCTGTGTATCATCTGGGGGGAGGAGGAAGGCCTTGACTTTCTTGCTTGTAACAGGCAATGCATCTGTCTCAAGGAAAGCTGTGTGAGAGATATCTGATAGTTCGATAAGGATGTATAGCAGTAAAAGCAGTTTAACAAACTATCTGATGAGCTTAATAAGAATATAATGATGAAACAGACTTCTGATGTTTTTTACTTTAAATTACCTACTTGACAGTCCCCCCTAAAAATATCTAAATCTGTTATAACGCTCCCCCCTAGAGCGGGAATGATGATTGATGCTCTTCCCTAAACTGAACAAGTTATAGACAGCAGGGTGAACAGGTGGAGCGGGTGTTGAACCCACTGAACCACTGTCAGGCTTGCTCCAAGGGGCGTAACCAAGCAACCGCCAGCCTCCTCCCAGAGCCTTTGATGGTAAGGATGAGAGTCGACCACGTCCACCAGGTACCACCACAGAGTAGTCCCCGGCAGAGGCATCAATGGATTGTTTCCAGAATCATTGAGGGTTATGAGATTGTAGAGTCATGATGGAGGTGGCGCTTAATTGTTCAGCTATACCTTGTAAGGTGTGTAATTATCAAACCTCTATTGATCATAATAGATGTAATTTACCCAGTTCATACTTTTGTTGATTGTTATCTGGGGCGTAAGTGATTCAAACCCTTTGACCTGATCCCTAGCTTTGAATTCATCAAGCACCCCCCTTGGTTGTCCCTCTTGCATTTTTTTCCACACATCCAGACTAGACAACATATGAAAGGATAAGGTCCCAGTCACTTTCTTGCAGTGTGAAGCATGCACCCAGGTGGGTCTTCCTTCAAGTTTCATTGAGGTTGGGGACATCAGGAGTACTTGGTATGGCCAAATCTGGGCTCCAGAGAATCTCTGATGTGTTTCTGCACTCACACAAAGTCACCAGGTTGTAGCTTTGATCAGAGTCTGGATCTGGAATGGAGGAGAACACTATGGCATGCATTAGTTTCAATTCATTACACAGATTTATAACATATTTTACAAGGCTATCATTCCCTGCACTCAACTGCTGTGTGTGAAACCTCCTTAATCTGGGTGGGCCTGAGAATACTATCTCCTGAGCAGTGTGACCAGTGGGGCTACCTAGGGGTATTTCTGACAGAATAGAATGTAATGGGTAGGATCTCGGGCCAGGGAAGAGATGTTTCTTTGTTAGCTTTCAGAATTTTGTTCTTCAGAGTGTCGTTCATTCTTTCCACTTTCCTGCTGGATATGGGATGGTAGGGAGTGTGCAGGCTGAGGTCAGCTCCTACTAGTTTCCAAATGTCTCTGGTTACTTCTGCAGTGAAGGCAGGTCCTTGGTCAGATTTAATAACCTCAGGGATCCCCAAATCTGCATATCAACTCAGTCAATAGTTTCTTCACAGTGATTCTGGCAGTCATGTTGGTAAATGAGTAGACTTCAGGCCATCCTGAGAACATATCTGTGACGAAAACAGCCTAGTCCGCCAGCCCGCTTGAGGGACGACGGCCTGACTTGGGGTGTATCTCGACGTTGCGCTGCCCTCGAGGGGGGAGCTCAAGGTCAGCCAGATATTGTTCCACTGTTAACAAGTGGAATGCAGGGAGG
The DNA here is from genome assembly GCA_025379985.1 of Phyllomedusa bahiana. Lineage (NCBI taxonomy): Eukaryota > Metazoa > Chordata > Amphibia > Anura > Hylidae > Phyllomedusa > Phyllomedusa bahiana. The sequence goes on from JAODAL010030573.1 coordinate 2,728, forward strand.
AGGGATAGGAGTCGGAATGTTGGGTGTATCAAGATGGCCGCTGTTCAACTTCAACCCGGAACTTCCGGGTTCTTTGGGTTCTTTGCTTAGGACTAAAAGTAGGGGCCACGGGAAATGAAAGGGCGGGGTTTGGCTTTGCCTTTCCGGATACAGAGAACGTTTGGACTTCATAAAAATGGCTACAGAAAATAATGGGCGGTTCTGGCACGGGAGCTGAGGGAAGAGATGTTTCTGTGTTAGCTTTCAGAATTTTGTTCTTCAGAGTGTCGTTCATTCTTTCCACTTCCCTGCTGAATTTGGGATGTAAGGGAGTGTGCAGGCTGAGGTCAGCTCCTACTAGTTTCCAAATGTGTCTGGTTACTTCTGCAGTGAAGGCAGGTCCTTGGTCAGATTTAATAACCTCCGGGATCCCCAAATCTGCATATCAACTATGTCAATAGTTTTTCTCACAGTGATTCTGGCAGTCATGTTGGTAAATGGGTAGACTTCGGGCCACTCGAGAACATATCCACCCCCACTACTTGTACTTTCCACTCTTGGGTAATTCAATGTTTTCAGTCTGGACCCGCTGGAGGGGAAATATAGTGTTTAGCCAAATGCTTCCTTGGTGTTGGCATCAGTCCTCCTGGGTCACAACTACTAGCAAGGCTACTTGCCGTGGGAAATGAAGATTCTGGGTGCTAGGTATATCTTGTTGATTGAAGAAATCATTTGGCTAGTTCATCTGTGGGTAGTATCATGAGCTGGATATAATGCCCTTGGTAAACAAAGTCTATTGTCTTTCCTCTTGGTGTATCTCTGCTCCCAATTCCTCCCCACTTTCCTTTCCTTCGGGCTTGTTCAGGTTGTTTGAGATTGTCTAAACAGGTTAACACCTGGATTCAATGCATCTTGTCCTTGGTTCTTCTCTTCTTGTTCCTCTCTATTCTTTCCTTCTTCTTTATTCTCACCTTCTTCTTTCCTATTTTTCTCTTCGATCAAACTACTCGACTGCACCTTTTTGACTGAGCGCTATAATTTTTCATTATGCCCAGCCGAGGGGAGAAACTGAAGTGCGAGCCCGCAGGGACAAACCCCCCTTAACAGATGCTTTGAATCGAAGCCAAGGTTATACACTCTGCCAGAATTTCAGTGTGAAAGATAACAAGTGATGTAGCTTGAATATAAAATTAACCCTGAATGCAGTCTTTTCTTACCTAACTAAAACAGAACAAATTAACACACGTGTATGTTGAGGTTAAGCCCCATACATACGTAACACTAATCAATGTCTTCTGCTTGTCAGCAGGTAATCTAAAATCTTCTCAAAAAAAAAATGCGCATCATCTGTCAATAACAGGCTAATCTCAAATCTCATCTGTGTATACCATCTGTATAACAGGCTATCAGAAACCAAGATCTTCTGTCTATATAACAGGCTATATGGCTACTCTTTAACCATTTCTCTCCAGATCGTCTGTCTAACTATAACAGGCAATGGCAATTGGCCATTCCCCCTTCAGGAATGCATATCATCTGTCTATAACATATCTGTATAAACTCTAATTATGACGGGTTTTGGGTTTTTCCTTTGCCCGGGGTCGCTTATCTATGATATCTCTTTTTTTTTTTTTTTTTTTCACGGAGCCCAGCTCCTGACCAAACCACTGAAATATGATACTGAAAGGAAAATACACTATCCATTTCACGTAAATTTTAAACAGAGCAACAAGCAGAGGCATTAATTGGTAGCGTTAAAGGTACACGAAAATAATACGCACACCTGTACCAAGCACACCCACCGCTAGGGGCACACCTGAACGTTTTACACAGGTCTCCTACGGGAGGCGACAACCACCAAAAGACTTTCACAGAATGTCCGAAAAACAGCGAAGTCACAAAACTGAAGGTCTGCTAACGGGACCTAATTTTGTGGGGTTGATCAGGCCCAAGTGATTCGGGCACTCCAGGACCGTTCAGTTTGATGGTAAGGGCGTCAGCCCCCCTCCGATAGTCCTCGGACGTTTGAGAGCCAAAGGCACCACTGTCGAGATGATTAAATCAGGGGTGGAATCTATCTTTGTTCCACTCGTTATCCAATTAAATGCCTCTTTCCCAATTATATTATTATTATTGCTGCCGCAGCCAGAGCCGAGAAACACGACCGACACCTTCCGTTTCGGGACATGAATCTGAAGATTAATCCCAGTAAATTACATTCCATAGAACTTTTTAATCCATGACTATTCTACACCACTAATTGGTATTGGCGGTCGCTAAGAGACAAGTTACAATTTGCATGTACCATGAACATTAGCTGATAGACACATCTCAAACGTGGTATCATCCGGGGAGAGAAGTTCCCTTGACTTTCTTGTTTTTACAGGCAATGCATCTGTCTCAAGGAAAGCTGGTAGAGATATCTGATAGTTCATAAAGAATAAAGCATAAAAGCATTTAACAAACTATCTTATGAGCTTAATAAGTAAAAATTTTAAAGATGAAACAGACTTTTTGATTACCACTTGACAATTTAAATTACCATTGACAATTTTTCTCATACAGGAGACTGCTTCATTGAAAACAAGCCCTGGGGAACCAAAAAGAACCACACAACCCCAGGCATTTTTAACAAGATGAAACAACCAAATTTCAATGTTAAACAATTCAAAACCCATGAAAAAATAGCAGGGTTGCATGCTAGTGACTGGCAAGGACCCCTGACCACACAGGCCTTTACGTCTTGCATGGTCGGATCATTACACTAGACGGGGCCCAGGGTCCTCAGTGCTATTCATTGAAAAAATTGTTTTCCCCCGGAGAGGAAGAGGGCTTCAATGATGCGGAGATGTAAAGGGAGCGTTACCCAAACAGCACTTTGTCACCAGATGACCCTTTGGGTGGTTCGTTTTAGTGGGGCGGGTGTGTGAGATAATACAGAAATGCTTACACTGTGAATGAACTGAAAAAACTCTATTTCAGAGGGCCCCGCAGCCCCTCCCCGGGCTGCGGCGAAATCGTGGAGCGCCGCCCCGGGGCGTGGCAGCCCGGGTCCGCCCGGCCCCCTTCCCTTACCTGACCCCGTCCCGCGTCTCCACTCCCCCTGCCAGCCGGTACGGCATGCCCCCCCGGGCTCTCGTGGGAAAAAGGGCCAGTAAAACCCCTTTTAATTGGTTAAGGCGGGCGGTGCCCCAAAAAACCCCCTTCCTTCCCGGTTTCCCCCCCCGCTGGATCTTTAGTCCCTTAAGCCTTTAGTAAAAACGCTTCTGCATCGTACCTCCCTTCCGTGCCGAACCTTTACGCTCCTGTTTCTACCACGAACCTGCCGCCTGCCCTGACCTTTTGCTTTTCCCGACTACCCCCTACGTCTCAGATTTTGTACCACCACGGCCTGGTCCCCCCCAAAAAAGCAAGCCCCGCCAGGGGGCGACCTGGTAGTTCCCCCCGCCCCCAAGTCCATCCCGCTTTCGGCGGGTCGGTAAAACCCGGGTTTACTTAGACTCCCCCCCCTGGACGGCTTACACATTTTTTTGGGGGTGGCCAGCAATCCATCCCCCCTCCTTACAGTAAATCCGGCCATGGACCCCCGCCGGGGTGCCTTTGCCCGGTGAATCGGCCCTCACTCAATCGTGGCTCACAATCAAAACAACTTCCCCCAACAACCCAGCAGTGAACCAATTGTCCGCCTGCGCAGAAACTCCTGGAAAACCAACAGCCCCGACTCCTCCTCCTGTGGCGAGCCTCCCCCAGTACCCGAGATTTCTACTGCTTACCGCTACCCGAAAAATTTTGAAGGGGGACCCTAAACTGGGGCGGGGGATTTATTCCCCGTGCTCTATGCATATTGAGTAAGGCTGGTCAATTCCCCACAAAGGGTCAAAAGGTGGCCTTCGTGGTCAGCCCTTCTGCCGGGAAGGCCTAGCTTGGCCCCCCCTATTTGGGACCGGGGCAACCCGGGTGACGACGGCCTACGGGGCTTTCCTCTCAGATTCCATTTTTGAAGACCCGGAGGGGCACCTCTGCAGAGACCGCTCTACGAATCTTCCCGGGTGACTCCTTTTCGCGACTACGGGGTTCGTTTTGGGACCCTGGCGTCAGAGCTACCGGGAAACGAGCCCGCTCTAGGGGCCCATTTCAAAAAGGGCTTTCCGGCAGGGTTTAAGGGATCCCCCTAGGGGCTAAAACACCCCTCTTCCTTTAACGAACTGATCCCCCTAGCCCCTGAATCGGTTCGCTTCGCCGAGGGCAAGAGGAACAACCCAAAGTGACCCCCCGCCCGTCCACCCCGTTTGCCCGCTGCTCCGGTCTTCCAAAGACCTCACTTCCACCTCCCTTCCAACCAGGAAGAACCCTGCAGGGGGACCGGGACACTGTCCAAACGGGGAGCTGTCCCCCGGGGGGCAGAGAAATTGTGCCTCTACGTGCCAGCCCGGGATCATTTTCGCAATGGTTGCCCGCTTGCCCACAGCCGGGAAAAACCCCCGCCCCTAGGTTTGTCAGAGGGCGCCCTAGGTGGAACCTTCCCCCAGCCTTACAGGGGGTTTTGAGGTCTCGCTATACCGACTCTTTTTTCGGGCCCCCTTTTTCTTACTCGGGATCCCCCGGGGAATTTTATTCACCCCCCCTGGTGTCCCCGTATCGTCCCCGGGTGACCCGACGGGAAAAACCCCCTTGGGATTCCCCGTTATTTGGTGAGCTCCTTAGTGGGGGCCACCCGGTACATGACCAACCCACTGTCCCTCCGCGTGGGGGCCTTTACACAAGAGAAGATACCTTTTACGTCTTCCCCGGTCGCCCCCAGCACCCCATTTGGGTCTTCCAGGCTGCAGCTTCCCCCCGACCCTCGACGGGAAAAACCGGGGGAGGTTCTGTCGGGGGTTTCCGACGGGCCAGAGTCCTGTCTCTCATTCCGGGGCCAGTCCAAGCCATCCCCCCTCACCAATTAAACGGTTTCTGCCAGGCTTCCCCTGAATACCAGGACTACGGGGATGCTTTCGGAAAAACGGGCCGAATCCCTTCCTCCTCATCGCTCCTATGACTGTCCCATTGCCCTCCCCCTGGGCCCCATCCCCCCTCGGGTAAGTCTCCCCGTTGTCTAGCCCCAGAGACTCAGGCCATTCGGACTTAACCAAAAACAGAAAAAGGGTTTTAAAAACGAAGTCTCGCACCCCCCGGAGCTGTTTTTTTTTCGTTACAGAAGGTGGTTCCTCCGTCCATGATCAAACTCCGGGGCCTGAAAGATTACCGTGAAAACCGGTATCCATTGCCACAAATTTACAGAATCTTTGATGTCTACAGGAGCCAAGGTTTTTTAAATTTGGACCTGCGGGGTGATACAACCTCATCAGGATCCGTGAGGGAGATAGGGGAAAGGGGGGGTCGTTTAATACCCCGACGGTCACTTTGAGTCCTAAAAAAGCCATTCGGGTCGTCAATGCCCGCATCTTTAAAGGGTTTTTCGTAAATGACTCTTCAGGGACCTGCTCTATACTTAAATTAAGAAAGCGTGTTCCATCAACCCCAGTCTCCCTTTCCTCTTTTCATCGCCCCGCCCAACCCCTGCAAGGGGACCCCACTAAGCTGTCCGCTTCCTGCAATGGCCACACCTTTGGATTTCAACCCAAAAACAATTTTTTGGGGCTTCCCAAATTTTCTATCGGCATTTTTAAACCCCATTCCTTACACTGGGGGCCCCCAAATTGTGGTCTCACCAAAAGAAGGCTAATCCCAAATTTTTGGCCACCACGGCCAAAAAAGCTTCTCGATTTAAAGTGGGCCTTTGTTTTCCCGCACCCATTTTGTCACCCCTGCCCTGAGAACCTTTCCTTGGGGTGGATCCCCTCTTCGGGGGGGGCCGGAGCATTTTTTTTATCAAAAGGGCCCCAAGGGGAAAACCCCCACCGCGGGTTTTCTCCAAGACCTTCTGCGGCTTAAAGGGGAACTATTATGGGGATCAAAGGTTACCGTTTTCAAGATGGCCCGGGAGGAGTGGCCCCCTCCTGGAGGAGCTCGTCCCTTTCGAGGTATACACGGACCACAAAAACCTTTAGTATCTCCCGTCAGCCCGCGCCTCAATCCCGGCAAGCTCGGTGGGGCTATTTTTTTTTTTTTTTTTTTAAGATTAAACTTCCGGGTCCATTTTGCCACCCCAAAAAATAAGGGCGGATGCTCTCTCTTGCGCACGGGCATCACGGGGAGGAACCCCCACCCCCAAAAATTTTTACCTCCGGAACCCGATCAAAACAGCACCCGTCCTTTCGGAATACCCCCCGGCAAGACCTGTTGTGGCCCTCGCTGCCAAAATCTAATTGGGGACATTGCTCGTTTATGGCAGGACATCCTGGGGCCGAAGATCGTTCCCAACTGATCTTCGTTCTAAGGTGGCCAGGTCCCCTAAAATATTAAAAAACTTCGTGACGCCTGTGCTACTTTTGCTCGAATAAGGACCCCCCGCCCAGTCCTTCCCGGGGTGCTGGACCCCCGCCTACTCCCAGTACTCCAGGTCCCATTGGCGATGGATTTCATCACCCCCTTCCATCCCTTCGGAACAGTGATTGGGTTATTACGGAAGGTTTTCGAAAAAGTCGCACTTGCCCATGCCCCGAGTTCCCCTTCCCCACCTCGTTGCCTCCCTTTTCTTTATTCACGTGTTTCGCCCCCACGGTTGCCCCAGCACATGTTTTATTTGTGGGGTGCAGTTTGTGCAAGTTCTGGCGGGCATTTTTCGCGATTGCAGGTTTTGTTAGACTTCTCTTCGTCATACCACCCGCAATTTTAAAGGCCAGGAGAGAGGGTCAATCAGATTTGGGCACTACTTTTCGCCATTTGTTTGGGGCCCCCAGGATATTGGGCCAACCTCCTACCCGGGGCCCAAATTTTCATCAATTCGTTGACTCGGGGGTTCAGGGGCTCCCTTCTTTTTTGATATGGTTTTTGGCACCCCGCCCTCTCCCCACGCCTCCCCCCCGAGGTTCCCTCTTAGATGCCTTGGTCCAGACTTTCTTTTTTTGGGAGCAATGTCAGCCCCTGGCGTGTGCTGCCCATATGAAGGCTCAAGCGGGGGGGGGGAGAAAAGGAGCCGGCTCGACCTTTACTCCGGAGACAAGGTCTGGCGCCCCAAATATGTCGACGAAAATACCCAGCCAAGCTGGGCCCGTTCCTTGGGCCCTTTGAAAACCTAAAGGGGTATTAATAGAAGCATATAAACTTCGACTCCCCCTCCCCTGCGGGTCCCAAATTTTTTTCATGTATCCCCCCTGAAGCCCGTCGTGTTTGAACCGCTTCTCCAGAAAAGTTCCCCCCCCCTCTCCCGAAGCTGTTGCCTCCAACATATTTGCGGTTTAAGGGGATCATGGCTAAAAATCTGTAAAGGGGGAGACGTCATTTTCTGGTTTATTGGGAGGGGTTCGGTCCTGAGGGAGGGTATGGAGCCTGAGGAAAACATCCGGACCGCGGTCTCGTGTTGAGGTTTCCCCCGAACCAAAAGAGGAGGAGGCCTAGGGGGTGGGGGTACTGTCAAGTGGCCCCAGCCCTGCCCGGGGTGCGGCGTACTGGCTGCCGGGTCTTCCCCGCGGCAAGTGGGAGTCCCCTGGTCCCTGTCCCGGGTCCCTTCCCCACCTCCCCCCCCCCGCGTCCCAATCCTCCTGGCCGGCCGGAGCGCATGTCCGCCCTTTTTTTTTTGGCGCCCGCCCGGGTCTCGTAGATTTTAAAGGGGCCCTCGCCCCTTATTTGGGTTTGGCTGGGAGGTGACCCTATATAACCCCCTTCCTTCCGGTTCACCTCCGCCGGAAACTTTAGTGCCTTACTGCCTTTAGTGAAAGGGTTTTTGCATCGTACCTGCCCTTTCCGTGTACCAACCTTTACGCTCCTGTTTTTCAAAAAACGAACCTTCGCCTGCCCGACCTCTTGCCTTCCCGACTACGCCTATCTCAGATTTTTTTACCCCGCACTGCCTTGGCTGCCACCGCAAAAAAATTCAGCCAGGGGGGCGACCTGGTATTCTCCGCCCCAGTAAAATCCTCCCGCTTGCGGCGGGCTCTGGTAAAACGGGTTCTACTTAGACTCTGCCCCTGGTACGCTTTCCCATCGCTTGCGGTGGTCCAGCGGATCCACTACCACACCGTTACATTACTCTGAATAACATTATTAATCCAGTCTTGTTCCTCGCCCCCAACAACACAGGGCTAATTTCACCTCATGAATAACAAACTTTCCCGTCATTTTTTATCAAAAGGAATGGTGTTGGACACTGGTTTACCTCAAATAGAGTGACCTGTACTTTTTCCCAACCGAACCCCCTTGGGACCAGTGGTCCCATATAAACTTGTAACCGTAACCTGAAACCGTGACCTGAAGGCACCCCCAAAAAGAATGGATGCCATGCCTCGCTCATAACTCGATGTCATTGTCAAGCTGTAATTGATGCTCAAGGTCACATACCTCCACTGTTGGCTTTTGTCTCATCCACTAACACTATTAAGATTATCGGAAACCCATTCAATTGTCATTCAGGATTTCCTCCTTAATTATTCATTATATATACTAAATAATTCCTGCCAAACAAACGGGAAGGATTATAAAACCCTATAATACGGTATATTGTGTATTATACCAGAGCGCCAAAGGCCTAGCAAAAGACAATCTCATTTGTAGTTGACTTTAGAAACCTACTTAACCTCTTGTTAAATGATTTAAAGTTGACTTGCAAACAGTACATAAAAGTGGACTTTTCAGTTAATTTTAGGGCCCCAATAATTCCCCTGCTAGCTAAAAAACTTCATTCTAAAAAATAGACTGATCAGAGCTTACCAAAAAAAGCAATATTGAAGATTTTCATATTAATTTAATGACATATCTAACAAGCAGTCCAGTTCTTAATCTAATTAAAATTGTATAGGGGTATACAGTTTGAACCTTATAATAAACTGTTCCGAGACCTATTAACTTTGTTCTTACAAAACAAAAAATTCTGTTCAATGGCAAACTTTACCATCAGCTGAGAGGGAAACCCGGGGGATCCCCTGTGTGCCCAGTTCTGCAAATCTCTATCTCAGTGGGTGGGAGGACACAATAGCTTTTGGGTAGAACTCATTTAGGATTGAACATTTAGGATTCTATACACGTTACATTGATGACATATTCATTGTTTGAAATGGGACAAAAAATGGGATAGCTTTGTAGAGCAACTAAATCACAAATCTCTACACTTTCTAAAATAAACTACACTATAAAGTTGCTTTTACATTAAACGGTTTTTTTTTGTGTTTTGTGCAGAAAGGCAAAAACCCTTAAGCTGTACCCCTTTTTTGCACAAAAAAAAAGCATTCCAAAAAATGCACCAAAACCGCCCCCGTGTGGAGCTCCCCACACAAGCCAAAAAAAAAAGTGATGCAGAAAAACCCCAAATTTACAGAATAGGTGGGACTTGGGGTTTAAAAATCAGGGAGAAGCCCACAAATGGGAAAATTTTATAAGCACCCCAAAATAACCTACAACCCCCAATCACATCGCCAGTTTTTCCCGGTCACCAAACAAAATAAAAACCCGCACTGATTCACCACAAAAAATAAAATGACCCCTGACAGCAGGGGGCTCACAAGGGGGCATCATCCTGATGGGTTGTTCCCCTTTTCCTTTTTTTTCTTTTTGCCCAAACCCCCATGACGTCTTCCTGAGGGGGGCGTTCCCCTTTCCCTTTCTTTTCTGTCCGGTACAAAATGCGATGTCTTCCCTTTTCCCTTTACTTTCTCGGCCCCCGAGAATTTACCACAAAAACATCTTAGACCCCCTTTTCTTTTTCCCCGGGACTTCCTATCAATTCCCCCCAAAAAGCGTACGTTTTGATTTCCCAAAAAGTAGAAATTAAAAAAAATGTCAGATTTTTGGCATGTAAATAGGTAGAAACCCCCATTAGGTAGGTAAAAAAGGGCCCTTTTTTTCCCTTAATTTTGGGAGGTTTGACAGGGGCCTACCCCTTAATTTGGGCCCCCATTAAATTGGGAGGTTTGGGCCCTTTTAACCCAGCCCTAGGGGCCAATAATTTGCCAGGGTAGGGCCGTTTTGTACCCGGCAGGGTCAGTTAAAAGCAGGCAGGACCAGTAAATTTGACAGGCAGGGCCCGTTAAATGAAAAGGCGGGCCACTAATAAAGGCCCGGGCCCGTAATAGGCAGGCAGGGCCCCTATATAGACAGGGGTAGGGTTTTTAGGTAGCCGGGCTGGGATAATGGTAGACAAAGCAGCAAATTTGGTTTTGCCAGGGCCCGGGTAAAATTTGGTAGCCAGGGCTGATATATAGGTAGAGAGGGCAAACATAAAAGGTAAACCAGGGCTGGTATTTAGGTTTGAAAAGAGCAGCATATAGGTTTGCCAGGGCTGGTATATATGTAGCCCGGGCTGGGGATAAAGGTAGACCAAAAGGCATATAGGTAGCCAGGGGTGGGGATATAGGTAAAAGAGAGCAGCATATAGGTAGCCAGGGGTGGGATATTTGGGAGACAAAAGCTGCATATAGGTTGCCAGGGCTGGGATATATGTAAGGGCCCGGGCTGGTTTTAAAAAGGTAGACAGACGCATTTAGGTGCCCGGGGCTGGTATTAGGTTTGAGAGAGCGAATATAGGGAGCCCGTGCCGGTATTTAGGTAGAGAGAGCAGCATATAGGTAGCCCGGGTTTTTTTGGTAGACCCGGTCAGTATACTGGGCAACAGGGCTTGGTTTTATAGGTAAACCAGGGCCCGGTTAAAAGGGGAGAGAGAAACAGCATATAGGTTTTCCCGGGGTGGAAAATAGGGGTAGAGAGAGCAGCATATAGGGGAGCCAGGGTTGGTAATATGGGAGAGAGAGCAGCATTTTAGGTAGCCAGGGGCTGGTATATAGGTTTGAGAGCAGCATATAATTTTGCCAGGGGTGGTATAAGGTAGAGAGCAGCATAAGGTGCCAAACCTGGGGATAAAAGGGGAGCCAGGGCTGGTAGGTAAAACAGAGCAACCTATAGGGAGAAAAGGGTGGTATAAAAGGTAGAGAGAAAAAAAGCATATAGGTAGCCAGGGTGGTATATTTGGTAGCCGGGTTGGGATATAAAGGGGAAAGAGCAGCATTTAGGCAGCCAGGGCTGGTTAAAATAGGTTTGCCAGGGCTTATTTTAGGTAGACAAAGCGCAAAAGGTTTTTCCGGGCTGGGTATATAAGGTATGAGAGCGGGCCCTTAAGGTTGCCCGGGTGGTTTTATGGTAAGGAAACGATATAGGTTTGCCGGGCTGGTTTTAAAGGTAGAGAGAGCAGCATATAGGTACCAGGGCTGTTATATAGGTTAGAAGAAGCGCTTAGGGAGCCCGGGCTGTTAATAGGTAGGGGGAAAAGGGAGCATATAGGTAGCCAGGGCCCGGGGAAAATGGGCAGACAGGGCTTTGGGTTTTTAAGGTAGGGCCCGGGGTGGGTTAAATAGGTTAGAGAGGCAGCATATAGGGTAGCCAAAATTTTGGTAAAATAAGTAGCCCCGGGCTGGTTTTAAAAGGTTTGACAGGGCAGCATATAGGTAGCCAGGACTTTGGTTTTTATAGGGGAGAGAGCAGCATATAGGTACAAAGGGCCCGGGATATAGGTAGAAAGAGCAGCATATAGGTGCCAGGGTGGGATATAGGGAGAGAGAGCAGCATAAAGGTAGCCAGGGTGGTATATAGGTAGAGAGAGCAAAAAATATAGATCCAGGGGTGGTAAATTTGGTAGAGAGGACAGCATATAGGTAGCCAGGGCCCGGTTTTATAGTTAGCCAGGGGGGGGGTAAAAGGTAGACAGAGGGAACATATAGGTAGACAGGGCTGGTATATAGGAAAAAGAAAAAAAGCAAAAGGTTTGCCCGGGGGTTGGGGGGAAAATTTGGGTAGCCCCGGGCTGGGTTAAAATTTGGTAGGGCAGAGCAGCATATAGGTAGCCAGGGGTGATGTATAAAGGGAGACAGGCAGCCCCAAAAGGTAGCCCGGGTGGTTTAAAAGGTAGAGAGAAACAGCATAAAAAGGGAACCCGAACAGCAAATAGGTAGCCAGGGGTTTGGTATATAGGTAAAAGAGAGCAGCAAAATAGGTAGCCTGGGCTGGTTATTGGTAGGAAAAAGCAAACATATAGGTTTGCCAGTGCCCGGGATTTTAGGTAGCCCCGGGGTTGGGAAATAGGTAGACAGAGCACATATAGGTTTGCCAGGGCTTGTAAATAGGGAAACCAGGCGGTTTTTAGGTAGCCAGGGGCCCCGGTGTTTAGGTAAACCAGGGCTGGTATTTTTAAAAATAGACAGAGCAGGGATATAGGTAAGCCCAGGGCTGGTTTATAGGTAACCAGGGCTGGTATATAAAATAGGGCCCGAGCGCATAAAATTAAACAGGGCTAGAGTTTAAAAAAAAAAAAAAGTAAAACCAATACCTTTCCTGATGTCTCTGCCTTTCCCCTTTTTGTCCTCTTCCCCCAGGGGCCCCCCGCAGCAGTGATTTCAGGAAAGCAGCGCCCCCCCCGGCCTTCCTGGGGGCCCGAAAAAGGATGGATCGTAGATTTCCCGCTGGGTTTTGCCCCCGGCTGCTTCTTGCAAACCCCCGGTGCAGGCGGCGGCCGTTTATGGCTGCTTTGCGGGGGGGGGGTGGGCCCGGGCCCTGCAGCCCGTGTGGTTTAGGGGGGGCCTGTCGGACCCTTCCCCCCACAGGGGGGCTGGTTGCTGGGGTGCGACCATTGCGGCCCCTGTAGCACGCCCAAGACCGGCGGGCCGGGGGCTCGGGGGCCCCCGGGGGGGGAAAAATTTGGGCAAGTTTCCCCGGGCCCGGACCCTTTCCCTTCAAAAGAAAGAAACTCTTTGGGCTTTGACAGGGATCTCCACAATAATGATGATATCTTACAAGTCATTGGTACCTTTAATGAAGCCTCTGGAGTTGTAAGAAAAAAATTCTCACGAGATATTGGAATATACGAATAATGGACCCAGACATCAAAGAACTTGTAGCTATCTGTCTATTATTGACCTTTATAAGGGGGCGTAGTCTCAGGGATCATCTTGTTCTGAGTCATTATACACCTCCTCTAAAAAAGAACACTTGGCTGGAAAGACAACCTCTTGGCATCTGTAGTGGATGCATAGGCTGTGCATCTCTTGAAACAAGGAAAAACTTTAGGAATACCCAGACCGGGCGAATATGTACCATCTATCACTTGATCAATTCTCGCTCCATGGGAGTAGTTTATTTCATTAAATATAAATGTGGCCTAGAATATATAAGCAAAGCTACTCGCCAACTTCATTACAGAATAGGTGAACACTTGGGAGACATTCGGAACAAAAGAGATACTTCTGTCTCTAGACACATGTGGACAGCGCATGGTGGATGTTATAAACATCTTCCATTCATGGTTATTGATTTAATGCATCCACATGTACTCAAGAGAGATTTTGACACCTGATTATTTAGAAATGAGGCCTTTTGAATTTATTCATTAGGCACGATACATCCAGATGGGCTTAATGAACAGCTCAATTTTAGTTACTTTCTTGGACACCTTTTCTATTTGATGATTTATTTCTCTGCTACATGTATATAACTCTTTACACAACATGCATGCTAGCTGTATGTAAATTAATGTGTTATTTCAGAATGGAATTTGCATGTGAATTTTAATGAAGTCTACCCTTCTGTACATTTTCACTTTACATTCAACCTGCCTCTAAAATCGTACATGGCACTGTATTTCTCACAGTGTGATTCCTGTATCTCCTGTGCTGCCTCATGATCTGGAACAGCATAGAATAAGAATTGTCATGCTCCATTGAGGCGTTTACTATTATCTCCAGGAAGCTGGAGACACTGAATGGAATGCTCAGGGTCGCTGTGTTAGGCCCCGTTCACACGACGGATTTGGCCGCGGGTTCCGCCGCGGCTCTCGCCGCGGTTCCCGTGGCCAAATCCTCGTCGGGCAGCGCCACAAACTCGCGTCTCCCGATGCGGGTTTGAGGGGCGGGTGGTGGGCCGTGGTCTCGCCGCGGGAGGGGCGTGGTTTGGGGCGCGGCTTGCGCCGAGGGTTTTCCCCATGCAAATTAAGAGCAGGGGGCAAGCCGCGGCGCTAGCCGCGTCCCAGCCGCGCACCACCCGCGGAACCGCGGCCAAACCCGCGGCATGTGAATATTAACGCGGTTTCCCATAGGAAACCATGTTAATAATCCAGGCGCGATTTGGCCGTGGTTATGGCCGCGGAAACCGCGTCGGATAACCCCTCCGCGTGAACAGCCATAACCCTGCGGCCAAAATTGACGTCCCCCCGCTGCATTTGCCGAGAAGACTTACAGTGAACATATTTAAACTGTCCAGATGCTGTAGCTACTGACTGGTACATCATAAATCTCCATAAACACCCTGAGCCATAGGGTCTGGGTGTCTATAATTTGCTTCTTGCAGACAGTCAAAAAACACAATCTGGTTAGCCCATCCATTTTGAAAAATAAACGTATAGGGACACAATGTTGTGGCAGTCAAAAGCTATGCAAACACAATACAATATCAATAGCATTCTATAAGGCATTAAAAATGGTCAAAAAGGACATAAGAAATGTTTGGAACAGCATTTCTGCTACTAAGGAATATATGAAAAAATTTGAGGTTCTTAGTTTACCTTTTTGATCAAAACTGTAAATGCCCACCTACTGCAGCAAGGTGACCCCAATTCTGGTAGGACCCTACACTACAGGGTATCTCTCGTGGTATCTGTTCAAATCTCCAAATTTCAGGGTTAGAAGGTTCCAACTATAAACCTGATCTGATTTACAAAATCTGTGCAGGTGGGCGGAGTGCTTAAGCCAAATGGGAACTAGCCACCTCCCTACAGACAGTATGGAACCTTCTATTCCTTAGTAGCAGAAATTCAGTTCCAAAAAATTCTTATGTCCTTTTTGACCATTTTTATTGCCTTATAGAGTGCTACTGATATTGTATTTGTGTTTACAATTTGCTTCTTGACCTTTCTATTCAGCAATGGTGAATTCACATATTAAAGTATTTATACCCATGTTTGCTAGTTATGTTGAGAGTAACAGAATTGCTTCTCCATTCTATTATAGGCTTCTACCCTAAAGATTTTTTGAATGTTTACCAACCTCAGTCCCCTGATGACGAATGCTGGGACATTTATAAGTTTTTTATAGGTTGAAGTAGGAACTTTTGTGCATTTAGGGACAGGTTCCTACATGGATTTGTCCTTTTTGGGGCAGGGGCTCTGGTACCTTCACAATAGGGACACAATATAGGGCTCTACAGAGACAGTTTTGTGTTCTAGGGTACTACACGGACCATCTCCAAGACCTGGTAAGGATGTCTCCACTCATGTGTTCGGTAACATATAGACATAGAGCAACATGTAAGAACGGGGCTGTGCCAGTTATCAGGCATCAAAAAGCTTTAGTAGATCTGTTCTATAGATGTATGAACAGTCGCATTCCAATCTTTGGCACAATAAGCATTGGTGCAACACTTTTTAAGGTGCCAAAGATTTGGGGCGTTTTGGGGGGGTGGCATCACATTCATAGAATTAGACACATTTAGGATTCTTTGACGCCAAATCTAGGCGCAGAACAGTTACGACAGCCATACCAGGTTAAAGGTGGTCTGCCTGAGCCAGACTTGTCGCATTGGCACTACAAAGAGCCTATATGTATGAACTGCAGAAGAACAGGTTCATACATTCTGGAGCATTCTACACTACCTTAAAGCTTTTTAGAATTGGCCTGTTAGTGCCAATGTTCATAAATGTCGCCCATAATGTTTTTGCTATATATATTTAATAACCCACACTATTGCTAATAATTAATTTTAACTGAGCGTTTTTTAACAGCTATGAGTACCTTGATCATACTTATATACTGTGTGTATTTGGTACCAAATTTTAACAATGAAGTAAAAGTTACATTTTATTTCTTTAGTACCTCCACCCTCCATTATTTTTTTTCTGGAAATGAAGAAAAAAAAAAACTGATTCATGACAAGACTCCATCCTGCAAAGTTGACATGTGATCCGATTGTCCATCAATCATAAAAGCCCAAGAAGAACTATTCATTGGAAATATTTGCTGTTGATTATTCCATTATTTTTTTCCATACTGCATTAGTCCACCATTTTCCTTTATGTGATCTGAAAAAAAAAAAAAAAAAGTGCTATAAGTTAAGATAATTAATTCCCATTTGTTTGAGGTGTGTTTCATGCAGTCACAATGGTTAGAAAGTATAATGACTCCTATAATTCTTGCCATAGGTTTTATACTCATGTTTAATTTTTTCTATCTAGACTATGGACACCATGGTGAAAACCCAACAAACCTATTGTGAACTATAGGGTCGGTTGGCCTTCGTGGTTGTCCATTGTGAAATGGATCCTCAGGTGCCATTTTCACCTCGGCATTGGAGGTTCTGAACGGAACTTCAGACTTAGATGTGAATCAAGCCTAAATGCTGCGGGTATAGGTACCTTTCTCATATAAATCCTGCACCAGGAACTTGTCTCTGGGCACACGCTCTGCTCCCTCTTGTCACCACCGTCTTGCTGCCAGTCTCAGGGGTTAAGAGGTGAGTGCAGGTGACGCACGTGCACAGAAACGGCCAATCAGTACATCCCTCCTCATCCACCTGCCCTTTGCAGCTCATAAAACAAAGCAGCAATACCCACCCATGCTTTTCACTCCTCCCCAAATCAACCCCTGCGCTTAGTACAGTCACTGGATAGTTTGCAGCAGCACAGTAAGATGCAGGGGTGGAGCGTGAGTCTATTACACTATGTGACTGTTTATCGCTGGCTGGGGAATGTATCCAGCCCCACCTTCTGTCCAGAATTATTCTCCTCAGTATTTGTACCTTAAAGGGGGGTGGTAATGACTGATAGCAGCGTCTGGCAATGAGCAGTAGAAGAGCATTAAGTCTCGGAGTCTTTGGCACTGACTGCTTATGGCCAACTTGCTGGGGATTGCAGCTCCTCCACCCACTCTGTTACCCTTTGTCAGGACTCCGGAATCTTTAGTGTCTATATTGGATGGAGCTGTAGTGACAGATGACAGCATCTCATCACAGGGCCCACCAACAGCGAACAGTAATTTACGTTCATTGCTGACCGGGCCCTCTAAGTACACAGGTACCATATTAGCTGCTACATCTGCTACTCAGGTAGTTTCGCCCCTGACTGTGACATGTCCACCACCTGCAAAAGATGCTGATTCATCATGCCATCACTTGGACCATCATCATCTCTCATCACAGATGTATAATTATTTCCCCTGATCCCCCATATCTTGGGGAAACGCGTCGGGATTTATGTCTTGTTTTTTTATGTTTTTTTACTGTTAAATTTAGTTATTTTAGGGGGGAGTCGCCGAGAGGGGGTGTTTCCCTTTTTGGGGGCGAGTGTTTCTTTTCGGGATAGGACTATATAGTGATAGCGATAGTGTTTTTCTTTATATGGAATATACGGGGCCAATGGGGCAACGGGTCTACTGTGACAAGGTCTTCAGAACCGTGATTTTTGGGGGACCACATTTTTGACCATATTTTCCCCCCTCTTATGGGGGCACTTCCCCCTTTTCTAATGGGTTTTTGGTAAAAATGCTTTTTTGCTTGATTAGCTAGACATTGCCACTTGCTTTTGTATCTAGGTACTGATATACCCCCGGGTACTTTATACTTTACAGTTGCATATTTGTATAGTGGCTATATTTGGGGGCCTTTTTTTTTGTATAAAGGAAAATTATTTTAATGCATATCTTTTAAAAAGGATTTTTTGTTTTGGGAAATTTTTTCTTTTGATTTTAAAGGGGACAAAAAAATTGTAACAGTGTTTTTATAAGCCCTTTGTGTTCCACCCCCCCCCTTCCTTTAAAAAATTCTAATCCTTTAAAAAAGGTTAAAAAATCGCCCCCTTTAAATTTTTTCTCAAATGGAGATCAGTGGTTAGCAAAAACCCTTTTACCAACCGCCGTTTGACCAGAAAAAGTTTTTGAAGTTTACCAAGCCCCAGATGGGTAAACCACCCCTTTTTGCCCTGGGAGCAAGCCAGACACCTGAGTCACAGACCCTTGGACACCAGTGCTTTGATCAGCATACCAGCCTTTGGAGAGAGAGGGACAGCTAACCCAGGCCTTTCCTCAGTACAGACCCTTTGTCTACCAGAAAGGAGACTGGAGAAGCCACTCAGAGTTTTTGCCCGTATTTTTTTTGCACTTAAGTTTTCCCTTTAAATTTAAAAAAATGGGACTGGTTTACGGGGACCCCTGACCCCTCTAGACTTACTTCCCAGTGGGGTTTACACCCCTTAAAACCCAAACCCTTTTTTTTTTTTTTAGAAATTTGGTTAAAATGGGGTGACACTTCAACCGTGGGCCGGGGATCCAATTTTAGTATTTGGACCCCCCCAAAAGCCCGGGACGGGTTTACAAAAACATCTACAAAGACCACCATGCAGATATACAACTCACTGAATTCTTGCATTGTGTAATCAAAGGCATCACTATATACTTGAAATTTGTTTTCCAATCATACCACTACTGGGAAAAAAAGGGATTAAATTTTAAGACCTCCCACTGTTACGATTTAGGAGGTGGTTTTTTTAGTTTTTATGTTGTGACTAAAAGGGGAAACTTGTAGGAAGCATGGGGCAAACAGAGAAAGAGGTCGGGACACGTTTTGGGCGGTTTCCCGTAAATTGGGGGAAATCAGGGAAACGAAAATCAGGGGAAAAAAGTCAAATTCGATGACACTACGACAGTTTCAGTTTTGGGAGCAGGCCCGAAAATAGCCCGGAAAAAAAAGGCCCAAAAGGTCGGGTACACAGTAGAAATTAGAATAGGCAGCAGAAACAGGACAAGTAGCTTGATTACTGGCAGGCCCAAAAAATCTCACAAAGGGGGGAAGTTTCCAAGGGTGGGGATAAATAAGGGAAATCCAATTAAACAGGGGGTTTAGCAAACCCGGAGATCAAGGGAAACCCAAATTGAGAGAAAAGGAACTTGGCCAAAAGGGTTTAGCACAGGGGGCTGTCCAAAGAGCAAAAGTCAGCGGGGAAAAAGCTGGGGGCTTGGGATGCAGGGTTCATGGAGTTTTAAGTCCTGACACTTTGATTCAACTCATCAATGATCTTGGCATCATGGATCCTGTCACATAATTCAGAAATGAAAGGAGTGTTCAAACTCTGTAACCTATGCAAGATTGCAAGTAGTCATCTTTAATTTTCAATATAAAAAACTTGCTCCAGCTGGAATAAAAACTTAAATCCCAGGCAATAGCAAAAGGAAAAAAAAAACTACCAAGAAAGGAGGGGGGACAGTAAGTCTTTTCAACAATCATAAAGGGCTTACGGTGGGAAAAAACTCTGCTTTCAAAATTTTTAGAAGACATTATTTATAATTCCCAAAAAAGGGGTGGAAGGGAAAAAAAGGCCAGAAATACAAAGTTGAAAAAGGGAAAAGGCTTTGGGATTTGAAGAAGACCCGAATGAACCAAAACAAAAAGGGAAAAAACCTGTATTCCCCATAAGAAAACCCCTTCTAAAATGTCCAAAACTGGAGAGTACAATTGCAGCAAAGAAAGCATAGGAGCAAAGAACACAGATTTTTTTTTAGAACAAGGAAGGAAATCTTTTCATAAATGTGTTATGTGTGCAGTTTAATCAAGTTGCATATAGCCACCTGCAATGTCAAGGTGGATTCCTAACTCTGATACCTCTCTTTGGGGCAACATCTGCCATAAATTTTGGGCTGGGCTCCATTTAGACTGATTATAGGGGCCTCATTCAGCCAGGTGAAAGGAGTGCACAACTAAGATGGAGGCAGCCATACCTCCAAATGCACGATCCAAGAAAAAAACAAGCTTTTTAGTAAACCTAATGTCCATGTAATTCACTAAAGCTATGGGGTCATCTAAGGAAGTTGGAAGATCTGTGCCAGATAGCTCTTCTTTAATGTGACAAGCAAGTCCTTCCTAGATGGCAGCAATCAAATCCGTAAAGGGGTGTTCCGGGACTTAACAATACTCATTTTTATGTCAGGGCATGCGTAAAATAGAAGATAAAACTCATACTTACCGCCCAGACACCAGTCCGTTTATCCCCGCTGAAGCAGTGAATGGTGACAGCTAATTACAGGCCACAGAGGTCACGTGATGTTGTGGCCTGTGACTGGCTGCATCTGTCACGTGAATGATGAATGTTCACAGCTTACTTCCTGGTTGAATACACTGGCAGCCTGGAGTGAATAAGAGCATATGTGAGGTAAGTATGAGTTTTATCATTTATTTTTACTCATGCTCATCGAGTACAATTAGGTCCTGAAACATCTCTTTAATATTCCAGAATATAAAACTAGATGTCAACTGGCCATGCCAGGTTTATCAAAGATTCTATGGAATATCATAAGGAAAATGTTCAGGTTGGGCATCACAGGATCGCTGCATTACCAGAGAGTAGTTGTTCATGCTAGTGCTTTTCTAGACATAAGGCTATAAAGGGCACCTTGACTCTTTCTGGGAAAGTGGTGGACCAAAATCTCGAAGAATCATTAGAAGATGGAAACCGGAGTAACCAGTAGCAATGGATGACTGGGCAGAAGCAGCAGGCATGCAGACCGAGACATTTTATAGATTTTGATAAAATTGATCCTTTTGAGTACTGTGCCTTAATCAAGTTCCAAGCAACAATTATGGCAGACAACAAGCAGTCATGAGGATAACGGACATCACAATCAAAAGACACAACAGAAAATACAACATAGAAAACACTAGTAACACACCGAAGATCAGGCAATGAGCTTGTGTAAAGTGTCTCTTTGAAGCGGAACTGGAGTATTTATAGATAGGGGGTGATATTTTTTGCATGTACAGGCCATTTAAATTGACAAGGACTAGCATGCACTAGCGGCAGCAGAGGACACACAGCTCCCATGGATTACTTAAAAGAAAATGAAAGCAAACAGCTGCACAGAGTTGCATACAAACAAGCAGATGCTGAGACTTCTTTGGACTTGAGCCTGCTTCCAACTCATAACATTGATTTGATTTTAACCCCTTAAAGAGTACCTATCACCTTCAGGAAAACCTCATGAAGTAACAGGAGACTAAAATACAAACACTTCCTTAAATATGCTTCATTAGGAAATCAAAGCAGTTCACCTGTAGCTAAATTTTTTTTAAAAAGTGCTGGCCCTTTTAGACAACTTTGAAGTCAGGCCAAGTTGGCCCCTGACAGCTCGATGGATCACTATGTTGACCGTTGTGCTGCTTCTGAGCTGGAAGAGTCCATTGTGCAGGGGGGAGCCAGGAAGTCTACATCATGAGCACACTGATTTTCTCTGGGATGCTATGTCTATGCTGGATATAACACTTGTAGCAGTGTAATGTAGATGCCTATAAACACTGTCACGCTATATCCTCAGTGCTGTGCCTGCTGCAGTGTATGTAGTGAGACACTCAGATTCCCCTGTACAAGCAGTTATGCCCTCAGCTCCCCCTGCATAGTTGGTATCTCTCAACAGAAAGAATCCCTTAGCTCTGCTAAGAAAGTGAAAGTAAAATCTGTTCCCCTGTAATACTGACATGAGCCCTCTTCATTGCTAATGAAATATATTAGAAAAAAAGTCTTAGAATTTCATCTACTACTAGATTTTGTGTGTTCGTGTGGAGTTGATACATACTTATTAAACCCCAAAGAGAAAAAAATATGACTCCATTTTTCTCCTCCCTGCTTTCCAAAAACCATAACGTTTTTATTTTTCCACCTACATAGACATATGAGGACTTTTATTTTGCAGAACAAGATGTACTTTCTAATGGTTTCGTTCATCATACCATAGAATTTACCGAGAAACTGCAAAAGAATTCTAAGTGGGGCAAAATGTTGGAAAAAAAAATTGCACCATGTTTGAAAGTGTTTTGTTTTTACAGCATTCAATATTTAGTAAAAATGATGTATTTTTTGTATTCTATAGGTTGGTACAAACCCAGAAATACCAAACATGTACAGTTTTGGTTAGGTTTAACATAAAACATTCCAAACATTTTCTATTTTTGAAATTTATGCGGCCGCACCATTTTCTGTGACCAATAACTTTTTTGTACTATTGCCTACAGACAGAGTGTGATTGTATTTTTTGTGGGCTGAAGTGTACTTTTTATTGGCACCATTTAAATACAGGGCTTTTTTTTTAGGGGACGGAAAAGCCCAAAAAAACACAATTTTGATTTTTGGGAATTTTTTTTTCTTTCTAGGGGTTTTCAGCGCATGGGATAATTTATGTTACATTGTAATATATTGGACTTTTTCAGACACGGCGATACCAAGCATGTATAACTTTTTATTATTTTATTTTTGTTTTAAAAGGAAAAAGGGGGGGTATTTGAAGGGGACGCGCCAAAAAGGTAAACGCGGGGGAGGGGTCCTGCCCTGTAACCGCCGAGTGTTCGCTGCAACTAGCAGCTAACACCTAGAGACTGTGTAGCAGGATCGCCCCTTACCGGCATTAGGATGTACCCATACGTCCAGGTGAGTTAAGGTGTTAATGTTGGACCAGTCTAATCACCATTCAGTATCTGGAGGGAAATATTTTCTTTTTTGGCCAAATTGACTTATACCTTAAAAGGTTCACAACTAGTTTTGGGGCGTTTACTTGGCCATCACATGGGTCGATGTCATAGCCCACTACTCGACAAATGTCGATAGGCATATAGTTTTTAAAGCGATACTAAGATGGCGTTTTTCCCAAAAAATTTCATTTGGTAACTCGCCGAATTTTCCGACAAAAAAAAAATTTGGTCCAAATTTACTGGGCCAAATCGCGTTAAAAAGCACATTTCCAGGCTCACAGACCTCGGGGTGTTTTGAACGTTTGCCATGCAAAAATATGCAAGGGAGTTTTGGTTTGGTCTTCAAAAATTTTTGTTTTAGAAAATACACTCAGATGACTGCCCCTTTTAGAACGCTTCACTAAAAATTCCCTGGCACTTAAAGGGCAAAACTGCCCAAAAAAACCCAAAGGGGGAATTTAGCCTGAAAAGTCATCCCAGCGAAAGCGGGAAAAAAACAACTAAGCTCGGGCAACATTAGTGAAAGTGGTGGGGAGGGCGGCACCACACACATAGGTCAGGCAGGGGAAAAATACAATTCGGGAGGGGGCAAAACAGGGGAAGCCACAATGGCACAATACGAGAGCGGGGGGTCACGGCGGCGCAGAAATGGGGTCGGGCATTGGCACAATGACATTCGGGAGGGGGCAAAACAGTATTAGGCCACAGAGGGGCACAATGAACAGTGTAGAGTCACGACACAGCACATAGATCGGGGCGTGGCACAATGACATTCTGGAGGGGGCAAAACATATTGGGCCCAGAGGCAAATGAAACAGTGTGGGTCACGACAGCACAGCATACTCGGGCAGTGACACAATACATTCTGAGGCGGTTTAAACAGTTTAGGCCAAAGGGCAAATCACACAGTGTGGGGGTCACGGGGGCACGTATAAATCAGGAAGTGGCACAAAAACATTCTGGGGCCAAAACGTATTAGGCCACAGAGTGGCACAATCACCGTGGGGAGTCAGGGGGCAGCAATAATCGGGCAGGGGGCACAATTACATTCCGGAGGCGCAAAACATATTAGCCACAAGGGGCACAATCACAATGTGGGGCACACAGCAGCACAGAGATCACATGGAACAATGACATTCTGGAGGGGGCAAAAAAGGAGAACAACGAAGGCACAATGACTGAAGCGAGTCACGGGGGAGCAGATGAGGTCGGGCATGGACAATGCATTCTGGAGGGGGAAAAACAGTTTGGCCCCACGGTGGCACAATGAACTGTGGGGGTCAGACGCAGCAGCATGAGATCAGGCAGGGCACAAGACACTGGAGGGGCAAAAACATATTACCCCACAGATGACACAATCACACAGTGGGAGGTCACGGGGCAGCAGTATAATCGGGCAGGGGCACAATGACTTCTGGGGAGGGGGCTAAACATATTAGCCACAGAGGCACAATCACACAGTGGGAGTCAGGGCGGCGCAGAAAATCAGCAGTGACACAATAAAACGGGAGGCGCAAAACGGAGGAAGCCACAGAAGGCACAAGACTGAACGAGGCCGGGCGGCAGCAGCATGTGGTCAGGCAGGGCAAAATGACACATTTGGGAGACAGGCAGCAGCCACCAGCACGAGCAGACAGGGGGCACAATGCACATGTGGATGTCAGGGCAACAGACGCAGCATGAGTCAAGAGTGCATAATGACGATGTTGAGGTGGGTGCAATACCAGTCCCGGAAAAAGATGGGGGTGGGGCAGAAGGAGAAACGGGCAGCAGATGTGGGGCATCAGGGGGGTGGCGGCATCAGAAGAGTGGCTGAGGCAGGTATTTGAACCCAGACGACCCCAAAGGGTATGGTGTTGGAAATCCTGGCCGATCCACCCCGATTCATCTTGAAAAAGGGTCAGTCGTTCCACTTTTCCCTGGACAAGCGGGTCCCTTTGGGGGTAACGATGGCCCCCGCCGCACTAACACCCGCTCTGAGCCACCAACGGCCCGGCAGGACAGCTTCCCACCCCAAACCGGAAAGTTGGGCCCCACACATCCATTTTTTACTCCCCTTGTCCAGCGATCTTCTAATTGAGGGGCAGAGTGCTTCCAAGTAGGCCAAAACCTATTGGTTCAGGGACTGCCCGGTCCTCGCTGCGCTGCTGGCACTGCCCTCTTCACAGGCGGTGAAAGAAGCTGCCCACAGTGCTCCAACTTGGGTTTTCTATGATGGAGCTGTACTGCTCCTACCCCCCCCTTCCCCCAGCGGCAGAAAAACGTGAGCGCTGAGGAACCCCCCGTCAGACCGTCAGAGGAGGGACAATCCCACATGGCAGCAGCCAACTGATTACGTGGATTTCCCCTATAGTATTTTGAGTTTGTCTTCCCCTCCAATAGCGGGGAAAAAAGGGCCCCCTTTTTGGACCGGTAGCGAGGCCCAAATAGGGGGGAGACCAAAAGTCATCCCCTGCCGGATCTGACTATTCGGCTGTCACTACCAGCAAATAAGCATCTGCGGGCCCCTGCACAATACCCCGGGGGGCCCCTGCCTCCATTTCCACTGAACTGCCACGGTGTTTGGGGGGTCACTGCCTCGTCTTCCTCTTTCCCCTCCCCTCCTCCAGCTGCCCTGCTCCTTCTCTCTTGTCACCTGGTAGAAAATCCACTCATTTCACCAACAATGCTTCGCTCCAATGTCCTCCTCCTCCTCCTCCTTTCAGTCCCCACCGGCCCATTGGCCACAATGTAGTCCCACTCTCCAGTCCCCTGCCCAACAGATTTTCAGCATCTTTCCAGGACTGAACATGGAATGAAGTTATTCTCCCGTAGCCCTGGCGACTGACAAATTTAACGCCCCCTCGAACCCTCAACAAGGGCGGGTGTCACGCAGACTGCCCTGGGGACATCAAAGTTACACAGGGGATACTTAGTCGCCGGGTCAAAAAAAAATGTTAATGCCTTTCTCGTTCATACAGGGGCCAACATGGCGGGCGGAATTCCAGCGGGGGAAACACGCAATCAAGGTGTTGGGGGGGGCCATTCGCCGCTGCAACCGGGGAGGTTTCTTGGCTTTTGTACAAGGGAAAAATGCATGCACATTTCCTGGCCTTTTTCCAAAAATTTTAAGATCGTGGAAATTTTCGGAACCCTTTTTCAAAACCCAAATTGAACACATCGCCATGCAGGGCGCATGGCCCATCCCTCCCGGTGCAGCCCGGACACCATGTTCCCCCATTGTCCTTTCCCCCGGTTCCGTTTTGCAGTTGGCACGGAAAAGCCACCATCGATTTTTTGGGGCATACGGGGAGCAGTGCCTCCCCTGTGTGACTTCGTTCGCCAGGCAAGCCGGGTGTAAACGCGTACACCGCTGTGCCCTACACATTTGTA
Organism: Phyllomedusa bahiana; assembly: GCA_025379985.1. NCBI lineage: Eukaryota > Metazoa > Chordata > Amphibia > Anura > Hylidae > Phyllomedusa > Phyllomedusa bahiana. The sequence continues at coordinate 28,648 of JAODAL010030573.1, forward strand.
ATGGGCAGTACTTGTGGGGGCAATGGGGTAGGGGTGGTGGGGGAGGAGCGACATTGCGCAGTGCAGCATTTGACAACGTTTTGGGGAAAGCGGGGCCCTGTCCAAGTTGTTGGTTCCGGGGGGAAACACAAACACCCAGTGGGGCCCTAAAGGACATGTACGGGGCCCGACCGAAAATTTCAGCCCAGACGTCCCCGCTGCCGGCACCTTGGAACAAACCCATAAACTCAAGGACGCCCACCTTCTGTTTACATATTTATGAAGTGCTGGTACTTCCTTTTTTTGGGAAAAAAAAATTACGGCTTGGAACTCTCCCCTCCTCGGACAACCATTAGTTCTCTGAATGTTCTAGTCCACCCTTTGGAAAGGGGGGGACTGCAAACCAAAAACGGGCAGACACGGCGCTGCGCACCTTGGAGGTTTTGGGCCATACTGTTGTCTCTTTGCAATCGCCTCCGAAAGGGTGGGGCCCTGATAGCAGGACGGACACTGGACCGGAGATGATTAAAAGAAAAGCCCCTTCTGCAGAGGTGGTGGAGCCTTTACTGGCTGCAATGGCATCGAGCCCTGGGGGCTGCTGCCTGTTGCGCGGGGGCAGGATGGACCACCACATCTGAGCCACGTTCTCCCAGCCACCGATGGTGACGTGCTATGTTGACGCAGGGCCGTGTTGCCAACGTTAGCTCCCCGGGCCCCTTCACTTTTTTGCCCACAGATTCTCATATACCCATATTTGGCTCCTCCGGTCTTAGCAAAGAACTGCCACACCCCCGAGTATCGGATTTTACCCCAACGCTCTGCACGATGACACGCCGCCGCTGCCTCGCTGACCCCTGCCGCTATTTCTTTACCTGCGAAGCAGATTTTTTTTCCCAGGCCGCTTGGGTCCCGATCAAACCCGCTGCTCTCCTGCGACTCCGCCACACAACCCCTTTCTGGCTGCGCACCCGCGCCAAGCGACCCCCTCTCCCTGACGATGATGAAGCCCTTCCCACCCGGCTCCCAAGTGCGGTCGGCACATCACATCATTTGTTTTCACTACGCTGTCCTCATCACCGGTCTTGGATGCCGGCTGACCTCTCACAACATACCTCCCAGCCACTCTCCCATCTATACTTTCCCCCTACGCAAGAAGCAGGGATTTTTGGGCCCCATTTCTTCGTGCCAATAGCTGCTGACTGCCCCCTCAAATTGTTCTCCTCGTAATAGTGCCTGAGCCCAGACCACATTAGATCCGGCTGAGGAACCGGGGTGGACAGAGCGGGGTAAGGGCATGAGGGCCGCTGACCCCTCCCGGGGCCCTGCCCAACTAAGGGTTTTTCTGAGTTTCCCCCCGACTCTTGGGTGGGTTGTCAGATTCACTGGGAGGAAAGGATGACCCAGTCAACCAACAAGAACCCTGGGTTGCTGAACAACACACGGCCGCTAGATGAAGCGGGAATTGTGGGGCCCCACCGATGCCCCTCGCGACATCCCCTTGCTGTGCTGCGACCTGGCCCGTTCCAGGAATGTTTGTGCCACTGACACTCGCAGGTGCAACCGCCCCCTCTCTGTCACATACTGTTTGTTCAAAAAGTACAGACACTGTTTTTTATGATGATATCTGTATATGAAAAAATTTCACCCTGTTTTTTTACTCCAAAGAAACCCCGTAAAAAGCTTTGGGGAACCCCTTGGGTTAAATTGCGCTCCACAAATGCCAGAAAAATTTTCTTGTATTGCCCCTTTTAAAAAACTGTGTTTTTACTAAATGTAAAAAACACAAACAGCTAATTAAACCCTTACATGAATTAGGCACAGGAAAAATTTATAATTTTGGCGTTGAAAAGACGTTTATTTTTTCCCCACACCACAAAACAATGCTTCATTAACCCCTGGGTGTAAATTTTCCCAAAGAAGACCGCCAAACATGCTTGTAGCGTGTTACAATTTATTTTTCACGCCACACAACAAGAGATACGTTGTAATTAACCTTTGCTTTTGAATTAGGCACAGGAAAAATTTTTTAATTTTGGGGTTAAAAAAACGGGTTTTTTTGGGTCAGCACACCAGCAAAACAACCTTAATTAACCCCCGGTGTAAATTGCGCAATAGAATTGAGCACCAAAAATGAATGGGATTTGATTTTAAAAACGCTGTTTCTTTTAAAGAATCAACAGGGAAATGCTTTTATCCCACTTGGATATTTAATTAATGCAGCTGCATGGGCGCACACGGGGTTTCAGATCCAAAACCCCAAAAAAATTAGAAAAATAACATTAAGAAACAGTCCTGAGCAAAACTTTAGACACCCCACAGAAATCGCTATATAAAAATCAATTCTTCAGGAGCTATCACCGCGGGAGCACCTTCCCTGAACACAGTGAAGGATGGACTCCCGCGTCGCGCCCGGACTTATGTATTGGATACGTCACAGAATCCCCCCGGGCTCTAATTGGGGTTTATTCGCACAAGTCTGCAGCTATGCCCTTCTTCCCCCCAGAGTGCTTTGCCCCATGTACGCCATGGCTCGCAGCCCTTTTATCAATCAAACACACTTTGTTCACCCCCAAGACCCCAAATTCGACTTCGTTCCCAACCGAATTTTCCTGAAATTCAAACGAATTCCACTTCTTGAATCAAATCGCCCATCCACAGACCCTAAAGTCATGGAGAGCACAACACCTTTATTTTACACCCCCCAAAAGGGCTGGAAATTTGGAATTTTCATCCACAACATCCTGGATACGTCACATCTTTTGGCAACACACTTTGGGTTTTAAAAGTCACAGAAAAAAAACACACACCATTCACTACCCTTCTTTTACCACAGCAGACCCTTAAACCCGCATCACCCACAAATTAAAAAGTGCCAGAAGGGATAGTTTTAACATCATTTTACTTGAAATGGACAATGAATATCCCGTCATGGGAAAGCACTGAGCCCCCAAAACCCGCTTTACCCCCAATTTTAAAAATGCCGAAAAAAGGGGTCTTTCAACCCCCATTTTTTGAACTGGACATTTCTATATCTTCCTGTACCCAAAGAACCCAAAAAACCGTCTGACCCACAATTAAAAAGTGGGGAAAAGGATCCCCTTTTAAACCCCCATTTTAGTTAACGGAAATTTAAAAACAATCGTCCTGTACCGCAAATGCCATTAAACCCGTCACCCACAGTTTTAAAAAGTGCCGGAAAAAGGGGCTTTCAAACCCCCATTTTATTTCCACTGGGCATATACTGCCCTGTCCTGGGAGCGCTTGCCACTCGTATAGTGCGGACCAATTGAGCTTCACTTGGAAAACAGGTGTTAACCTCCTGTTCCCCCCCATTGCCCTTTTTTTTGGGATTTTTTTTCTCATTTACCAAAGTGCTGGGGGAAATTTTCTCTGTACTTTTTTTCTCTTCCGGGTCCATACTCCATGTCCCTGAATAACCTACATCTGGTCAAGTTTTCCGGGACCCTCCCTTTTACAATTTAGAGGGTTTTTTTTAAAACTATTTGTACTGCAAGTTTTTTATTAGTTTTAAAAACTAGAAAACACATTTTTTTAAAATTGGGGTGGAAACTCACCATTCTTTTTTTTTCTCTTTTTTAATTTTATTAAATGGGTTGTTTCAATACAGGGATTGATAGCTATGTTAAAGATCTTGCAAATACAAGTCATTTGCAATATGTGTCCATTAACAGTGTCCTACCTATTCCTGTTTCTGAGAGCACCATCACCCTTGAGCCACTCTTGACAATTGTGAAGAACAAATGTCTGTTAGAAACAACATTTTTTTACAATAGGACCTGTAGTATAGCTGCATTTCAAAGCAAAATGCCCCCAAAAATTGAAAGCTTGACCCTTGAGCCACTTTGGACAATTGTGAAGAACAAATGTCTGTTAGAAAAAACATTTTTTTTTTTAATAGGACCTGTAGTATTGCTGCATTGCAAAGGAGAATGACCCAAAAAATTATAAAAATAAATTCTCACCACTGTTAAAAATTGTGAGGGAGAAATGCCACTTAAAAGCCACATTTCTTTTCCCAAAAGGGACCATAAATTATTGCTGTATGTCACAGCTACATGACCCCAAAAAATTATAAATATGACTTCTCAGCCACTATTAAAAATTGTGAGGGAGAAATGCCACTTAAAAGCCACATTTCTGGTTCAATGGACCATAATTATAGCTGTATCTCACAGCAACATGACCTCAAAACCATTGACAATCCGAAAAATTCTAAAAATAAAGTAGTAAATGAATACGGTGTTGTCATGAAACCTTGCTTCTTTTACAGCCCTCCTACAGCAAAACCACAAAATGAACTGTTGGAAAAGAGAAATAAAAATTGCAGTAAGAAATGATCATTTTAAAAAACATTTTTCAAGAGGACCATTTCTGTTTGAAGAGGAATGTGAAGTAACCGCAACTAATCGTGACCTCGGCAATTGGGGCCGCACATCATCAAGATCCATGCCTGATTCATCTTGATGAAAGTAAAACGATCCACATAATCTGTGGAAACCCGGGATGCGTTTGTCTGTAATGACTCCTCCAGCTGTGCTGAAGGTCCGCTCAATATGATGCTGGCTGCTGGGCAGGACAACACCTCTATGGCGGGGCAGCGAGTTTGGGGCGATTCGTCCATTTTGGATACCCAAAGTCTATTGGGTCTGGAACACATACAAAAACATGGGTGTTGAGACGCAGAAGTCGTGCACCATGATCTTAAGCTGGTCTCTGTGTGTTGGATGTGTGCCCTGCATTGCATGCGTTGGTGAGGTGGTAAACAAAGATTGCCAGAGGTCACCCATTAGGCTTCCGCCACCTTTGCCTGCTGCTGCTGCTGCTGCCGCTACGGCTACTTGGCACTTTACTGCTGTCACGTCGCTGATGTTGTTCCACCGGACATTTGGGAACGTGAAGCAGACGAAAACAGATGTCTCCAGTTGATCAATCAGCAAGGTCTCCATTTCCTGCATTTTACTCTCTATTTGGGTGGGTGGAAGGAAAAAGTGCTGAGTTTTGTTTGTACAGGGGATCCAGGAGGGTGGCCACCCAGTAACTGTTTGTTCATTTTGAGGGCCCTTTAAAATGCGAGGATCATGTTTGGGGGAAATGGAGCATCCAAGCACTCATGTGAGAGATGGACCCTTTGATTTTCAGGCCTCTGGGTCGAGGGGCACTAGAAAACTGATCTTCCTCATTTTCCCTCCTCCGCCTCAAATTCGCACCAACCTCTTTCCAAGGGAGGGGACTGGGTAACGTCGGTGTCTAGGAATACCTCCTCCTCCTCCTCCCTGCCTCCGGCACAGCTTCAAAAACAGCCCTGACTTGCCTGAGATGATCACCCTGAGAGCGGGATGCGCCACCTTGCACCAGCTCTGGACCCCGAACCACTGCCTAATGAAGCCCCGATGAAATTGTGAATATGTCGGGCTTGTGGATTTGACGGAGAGAAAGGCTCCGTGTCCTCATCTGTGTCCGTCTCCTCCTCCGTCGCTGGTGGGACCTGTTGTTTCAGAGTGTCCAACGATCATTCCATAAGTAAATCACCACAATGCTCATGCTACAAGGGCATTGTCCGCACTGACCATTTTGGTGGCTTCTTCAAAACTGGCAAGGATGGTGCAGAGCTCTTTCACCTGCCCCCACTCTCGGTGGCTCAACACCCCGAGGTCCGCACCGCTGCATGTCAGCCATGTGCCCACTTCGTACTGCGTAATGGTATTGCGCTGCTGCCACAATCGCGGAGCATGTGGGGGGTTTGTAATTCCAGCGTGTTGCCACGTCAACAATGAGACGGTTTGACGGGAGGCCAAGCTGACGCTGCAACGCAGGCAGGCGGACGAAGTAGGGTGCAAATTTGGCGGAAGTGCGAACTTAGACTTCGAGCCTTCCTCACGGGCAGTCCAACCCGGGTTCATGACATGTGGCCAGGCAAGGGATGTGCTCCAGCCCTACCGATCTTAAGGCGGCCAGCAGATTTCGCCCATTATCGCACACCGCCTTGCGAGGCACAAGGTTCTTGCACCCAGCCAGCGCTCGGTCCCCTTTGCGGAGACCATCCACAGCTCCTGACCTGTGTGGGGACGGTCTCCAAGACAGATTAATTTCACACGGCCTGGTTTCTCTGGGCACGTGATGCCACCAAGGACCTTGGGGAAAGAACCCTGCACCATCCCTGCGGTTTTTGAAGAGCGTGCGCCGAGCCTGAGAGCCACCGTTTGCCCCCAGAGACATCCACCCAGCTCACCCAGTGAGCTGTCACAGAGATATAGGGGCCCTTTGGGCCGTGCTTACTAGTCCATGTGTCGGTGGTCAATGGACTTTTTTCCCGGGCCCCAGATGCAGACAACGCGCTTGAAATTTTAGATGACACGTGGCTGGCCAGGGCAGGGACGGCTTTTCGGCAAAGAAGCCTGCTCGGCATCTGGTATTGGGGCAGGCAGGGCCATGATGTGGCGGAACCCTCTGTGTCCACCAGACGGAAAGGCAACATTTCCAAGGCCAAAAGCCCGGCAATGCCGACATTTTAGGCTTTGGCTTTGGGATGGTTTGGGTTTAAAATGTTTCTTCTGCCCCAAACCTGGAAGACAGAAGCTGGCTGCTAGACTGGCCGCTGTACGGTGTGCAAGTCGTCAAACTGGCAGAAGGAGAAGGGGTAGAATGGGTCTCTGGTGGTGCTGGTGGTACTCGGGCGACGGTGGAGGCTGAAGCGGAGGCTGATAACTGATCATGACTCACAGACATGGGCAGCTGAGGAACGCTTGGTGTGGTGGAGGAGGAGAAGGAGGGGGAGACAGAGGGTGTGACAGTGGTTGGAGGCCCGGGGTCGGTCTGTGTTTGCCTCCATTCAACTCATGCATTCGCTGCATGTGACTAACTTTGGGGGTGGGTTTAAACCCCCTAAGGTTCTTTTCCTCTACTTATGCATTTACGGCAAAGGCGGCATAGATATCGCTGGGTGAATCAGAGGCTTGCTCAAAGAAGGCCCAGGCTTGAGAGGTCCTGGACATTTTTGACGGCGATAAGCGAGGAGCGGGGTTTGCACTGACCGTGGCTGGCGGAATCATATCAGCGGACTTCTGCGACCGCCCTCTCCCTTTTTGAGGCGGAACCCGTACTGACACTACCCCATCGTCTTCCTCCTCGCCAGTGAGAAGCGCTCGCAAGCAAATTTTGCTGAAAAAACCACGTTGGATCCGCAATGTTTGTCATCATCATCACAACACAGGGGACTTCGTCGTCCTGACATTCTGTATCCAGGAGCTGCGGGCTACAAGCAAGAGGGACTGCAAGGCGTTGCCGACCGCCCGGATTTTTGCCGATTGACCGGCTTCCTTCTCCTCCTCTGCTGGCATCAGTAACTGGGCGTCAGAGCAGAGAAAATCATCCTCTTTGGCCTCTTTATATTTAAACATGCCTTCTGACCCCCAAACCGCATTTTGCATCAAAGAGGTCTTCAGAAAATGGGTTATCCACAGTGGTTGGGGACACGAGTTGACATTTGGGCTGCTTCATGTTGGATGGATGCTGGTGATGCTGATGTTGGCCGTGACTGGGAGGACGAGGAGGTAAGACTGCTGGATGCAGGTTGCATTAACCACTGAAGGACAGATTGGCGACGCTGTTCGTTACTGAGATTTACAGGGCCCTGACCCAGCGATAACAGGCCTGACGGTCCCTGCAACTGACGAAAAAAATCCGCTGGCATGGCGTTTGTTCGCCAGCACTGGAAGGAGCACCTTCTCTCGTACCTCTACCTCCAGTCCTACCCCCCTCTTTGCTCGCTTACCACCTGAATTTTGCTCCATGTTCAGAAATATAAAAATTTGAGAAGGTATGGAAGAGTTTTTGGAAAGTCTCTTATTAAAAGACGGCAAATCACAGCTATTCTCCCAAAACCCTCAAATCAAAACAAAATTGCTGGATTTAAAATAACTGCAAAGTAATCATCAACAAAGCTGCCTGCGCCAAAGTGAAAAAACACGTATCTGAAATGTATTCGGATAATACAAGGTATTTTGGCACCTATAAATTCACCTGTGGTGACTACAAAATTGCTGTATTCACTGGCTCTATCAACAAATCTGGACTGGGCAAAAGTGCAAAAAACACGTATCTGTAATGTATTCGGATAATAAAAGGTATTTTTGGCACCTATCAATTCACCTGTGGTAACTACACAATTGCTGGAATTTACATTTAACTGCAAGGTGGGGGCTATCAACAAATCTGGAAATGGGCAAAAGTGCAAAAAACACATAAACTGTAATGGATTCGGGTAATAAAAGGGATTTTTGGCACCTATAAATTCACCTGTTGTAACTACACAATTGATGTATTCTAATTTAACTGCAAGGTGGATATATGAACAAAGGTGGAATGGGCAAAATTGAAAATGAACACCTATCTGAAATGTATACTGATAATTAAAAATGGGAGTTTTGCACCTAACAAAGAACCTGCAGTTACTAGAAAAATGTTTATTCTAATATAAGTTCAGGCTGCCCAATATCCAGGAAATTTTTTCAATAGAAAACTGTTAATAATAAAGCAAATTGCAGTGAAATGTCACACTAAGTCTTGGTGAACTTTTATCCATATTCTTTATAGAGCTTGTCTGTGTTCGCCCACGGGGGCCCCCCCCTCGGCGCCCCCCCGTGACTTTACAGCGGTAGATGCTCCTTTAAAATTCTCTACCTAACTACATAAAATCTTCCAATCTCTAATCTAACAAAATTGTAAGGATCACAGCTAACAGTAGAGCTTTCTCTGTGAAAAAATGATTAATTTCGCTGAGCTGTTTGGACACAAGCAGAGCGCACGTCCTTCTGCTCTGAATGCTGAGAGACACTGAGGCTAAACAGGAAACGCTGTTCTATTAAAATGAGGTCATGTGATTTTTCCAGCCAATCGCACCATACACATCCCAGTCATGACGTCGCACACACATCTCACCCTGCTCTTTTCTGTAAGCTGATTTGCTGGCCGCCAAAATGACAGGAAGCGCCGAAAACGCGCGATTTTACATAGATGATGCACAGATTTTAACCTAAATTATCGCATGATCTAAAAATTTCAATCAACATAAAAACTGTGCCGATTTCAACTTTGTCGATAATAATCGCTCAACACTATTCACAACTAGAGATGGGCGAATTTCTCAAAAATTCGATTCGGTCACTACGCCGAATTTTCCGACAAAATTTGTTTCGGTCCAAATTACTTTGGCACGATTCGCGTTAAAAAAACAGCTATTTCCAGGCTGCACAGAGCCTGCAGGGTGCGTAGAATGTTGTGCCATGCTTAAATATGCAGAGGGAGCTTGGTTTGGTCTTCACACAATGTTGTGTTTTAGTATGACACGCGTATGACTGCCGTCACTCTTAGAATCGCTTCACTCTAAAATTCCCTGGGCACTTAAAAGGGCAAAACTGACCAAAAACTCAAGTGGGAATGTAGCCTGATAAAGCCATGCCAGCGAAAGCTGGAAAAAAACAAGCTGAGAGCTCAGGTGACGACATTAGTGACAGATAGTGGAGGTCACGGCAGCAGCAGTATGAGATCAGACAGTGGCACAATGACATTCTGGAGGTGGCAAAAACAGGACTAGGCCACAGAGTGGCACAATGACAGTGTGGAGGTCACGGCAGTAGCAGCAGCATGAGGTCCGACAGTGGCACAATGACATTCTGGAAGTGGCAAAAAAAAGGAGTAGGCCACAGAGTGGCACAATGACACAGTGTGGAGGTCACAGCAGGGAGCAGCAGCAGCATAAGTCAGACAGTGGCACAATGACATTCTGGAGGTGCAAAACAGTAGTAGGCCACAGAGTGGCACAATGACAGAGTGTGGAGGTGGTGGCAATACCATTCCCTGGTAAAGATGGTTGTGGGCAAAATGGAGAAACTGGCAGCAATGTGTGGCATCAGGCGGAAGGCAGCATCAGAAATGTGGCTGAGGCAGGTAATTTGAACCCCGACTCATTTCTCACAGCTTGGGTGAGCGTCATGGCTGATGTAGTCTGACGCCAAAGGCATTGGTGTGTGGAAATCCTGGGCCCATCCACGCCTGATTCATCTTGACAAAGGTCAGTCGTTCCACATTTTCCCATGGACAAGCAGGTTCTACTTGGGGTAACGATGGCTCCCGCCGCACTGAACACCCCCTCTATGCCACACTACTGGCCGGGCAGGGCAGCTTCTCCACTGCAAACTCGGCAAGTTTTCGGCCACACATCCAGTTTGGCTGCCCAGTAGTCCAGCAGATCTTCTAACGGGGTGGCAGAGTGCTTTTCCAAGTAGGGGGGCCCCCACCTGTTGGTTCAGGGACTGCTCCAGGTCCTGCTGCTGCTGGCGACTACCCTCCTCACTAGGCGGGTGAAGGAAGCTGCTAATCAGTGACTCCAGACTTAGGGTTTCTGCTTTATGACTGGTACTGCTCCCCACCCCCCCCCACTCTCCTCCACAGCCGCGGCAGTAGTACGTGAGCGCTGAGGAACCCCCCGGTCAACCTGTCAGAGGAGGGACGATGCCGCAGATAGGCCGCGGCCAACTACTACGGAGGATTTTCCCTATAGTATTTGAGTTTGTCCTTCGCCTCTCAATAGTTGGGAAAAAAAGGCTTTCCATTTTGAACAGTGTGTGAGGGTGCAATAGTATTGGGAGAGCCAAAGTCATCTAGAGACCCTCATGCCTGGATGTTGACTATTCGGCTGTCACTAGCCAGGCAAATAACATGCTGCGGGCCAATGCTTCACAAGTGACTCCGAGGGGCTCCCCTGCCTCTCCATCTCCAACTGTATACTGCCATGGTTCTTGCGGTTATCTCCTCGTCTTCCTCATCTCCATCTTCCTCCTCCAGCTGCTCCTCCTGCTCCTCCTCTCTTATCAGCTGGGTAGAAAATTCCACTTCATTTCACCAGACATACATCTGCTCCAATGTCCTCCCTCCTCCTCCGTCCTCCTCCATTCCAGTCTCCACCGGAACTCATGTGGCCGCGAGATATAGTCGCCACGTCCACCATCCCCCCTGCCCAGACAATTTTTTCAGCATCTTTTCCAGGACATAAGCAGTGGAATGCAACGTTATTCCATCCCGTAGTCCTGGCGAACGACAAATAACGTGGCCTCCTCGAATGGCCTCCAACAAACGGCAGGTGTCGCGCTATGAGCTGCCAGCTAACATCAAAGTTACACAGGTGGAGTACCTTTCCGCCTGAATCATCAATAAATCGTTAATGGCTTTCTTTGTTCATTACAGTCCGGTCCAACATGTGCAGGCTGGAATTCCAACGGGGTTGGAAACAATCGCATATCAGGCAGTTGTTGGGGATTCCGTTTCTTGCCGCTGCAACTCGAGGCAGGGTGTTCATGGCTTTGATAGGATGGATGAATGCATGCCACAGTTTCCTGCCTTTTCAGAATCTTCTTGAGATCGGTGGAGACTTCAGGAACCTTTTCACAACCAGATTGAACACATGGCGCCATGCAGGCGCAAGGACCCATGCCGTCCTCAGTGCAGCGCGGACGCAACCATGTTACTTCCCATTGTCCGTCCACCATGGTTCCGATTTTTCAGTTGCCCCGGAAAAGCCACACATAGATTTTCTTGCTGCATGACGCGAGCAGTTCCACCCCTGTGATACTTCGTTGGCCGAGCAAGCCAGGTGTAGAACTAACTGCTTGACACCGTTCTGTTGCCCCTACACATGTGGTATGAATGGAAGCAAGACTTGTGGAGGCTGAGATGTGGTGGAGAGGAGGAGCGAGCGGACATTTGGTGCAGGAGCCGCGATTTGACACCGTGGGGAGAAAGCAGCGTCTCCCAGTTCCAATTTGTTGGAGTGCCTGGGCTGGAAGCACATTCAACCAGTAGCCGTAAAGGACATGTACTGGCCCCTGACCGTAGTTACAGCTCCGGACGTCCCGCGCTGCCGTACACCTTGGACAAACCGGATAACTCAAGGACTGGCCCACTTTCTGTTCTACATATTTATGAATGCTGGTACTGCCTTTTGAAAAAGAAATTATGCTTGGAAAAACTCTCCATCTCGGCCGGCACAAGCCATTAGTTCTCTGAACAGTGCAGAGTCCACCATTTGGAAAGGGAGGGATCTGCAGTACCAACCAACTTGACAGGAGCACGTCAGCTTTCTCACCTAGATGGTTTAGACGCAATACTGTTGTCCTCTTTGCAATACCTCGCTGAACGACATGCTGGCGCCATGAGTAGCGAGGACAGGAGCAGCTGGACCGGGCGATGATGTCAAAGTAGAAACAGCTCCTCCGCAGAGTGGTGGTGCCTTGGGACTGGCTGCAATGGCATGCGGCCACTGGCCGCTGCTCGCTGCGGCAGTGATGGGACCACCACATCTTAGCCACGTTTCTCCCAGGCCACCGGATGGTGATACTGCATGTGTTGACGCAGGGCCATGTGGTGCCAATGTTAGCTCCCTGGCACGCTTCACTTTCTGCCCGACAGATTCTACATATACCCAGATCTCGGCTCCTCCGGTGCTAGCAAGAACTGCCACACCGCCGAATATCGAATTTTAAACCGCCAAAGCTCCTGCACTGAGTGACTACTCTGCGCCGCTGGCCTCCTGAGGCCCCTATGCCACAACTTTCTTGGACCTGCGAAGCGGGTTTTTTACCCCGTGGCCGCTTTGCTCCCGACCTCGACCACTACTGCTAACCCGTGCTGACTCACAGCCACACAACACACTTTGCTGGCTGCACCGCTGCCTACGCGCAATCTGAAACGCCCTCTTTCTCCTGACGATGATAAAGCACTTGGTTTCACCTGGCTCCAAAGTGCGGTTGGCTACATCATCATCTATTTGTGTTTCAATCGTCACTGCTGTCCTCCTCACCGGCCGTTGGTATGCAGAGGCTGACCCCTCACAACATGACCTCCCATGCCACTCTCCACATCTATACTTTGCCGCCTACTGTACGATGCAAGAACAGGGGATATTGGCCCCATTTCTTTTTCTTCGCTACCAAGTATCTGCGACTGCCCTCCTCAAATTGTTCATCCTCGCTAAATAGTGGCGCTGAGGCCAGACAACAAGTAGATCTCTGCTGAGGAACCGGAATGGGACAGAGGTGAAGTTGATGACAGATGAGGGGCCGCTGACCTGCTTCCCGGGCCATGTCAACTAAGGGTTGAGTCTGAGATTCCCACCGACTCTTGAGCGCTGGGGTTGTCATATATGTCATCTTGGAGTAAGTGGATGACCTAGTCAACCAATCGAGAACCCTTGGTTGCTAGTCAGCACACGACCGCTAGATGACAGCAGGCAGTTGTGGTCTCACAGCGAGTGACCCCAGCTGCGACGTCCCCTTGCTGTGCTGCGACCTGGGCCTGCTTTCCAGGAAAGTTTTGTGCCACTGCCACTCCGCAGGTGAAGAGCCTCCAACCTCTCTTTCTGACATACTGTTTGTTTTCTAAAATGTACAGACACGTTTGATAAAGATAATCTGTATATGATAAATACACATCCTCGTATTTGACTCCAAATTGACCCACTAAGAAGCTTGGTAATCCCTTGGATATAAATTGGCGCTCCCAACAAATGGCCAGGAAAAATTACTTGTATGTGCCCGTTTTAAAACTCCTGTGTATTTTACTGAATAATAAACAGCAACAAACAGGCTTAATTAACCTTCGGATATGAAATTATTCTACAGAACTTCTTCTGTGCGGTGAAAAACAAAGTTTCTTTTACTGAGTACAACTGCAGAAAAATGCTTAGGTTAACCCATCGGATGTAAATTAGCGCAAAAGAATTGAGCCAGCCCAAAAATTACCACTTTGTAGCGTGTTACCAATGCGTGTATTTTACACTACACAACCAGAGAAACTTGTATTAACCATCGCTTGTGGAAATTATGCTTACAGAAAAAATGTATTTTTTTTTGGCGGTAAAATAAACGGTTTCTTTTAGTTTCACACACAGCAGCAGAAACACCGCTTAATTACCCCTGGTATGTAAATTGGCACAAAAGAATGAGCAGCAAGTCCAAAAGGAAGTGGTATTTTGATTGTAAAACCGCTGTTTCTTTAAAATGAAATACAACAGGAACAGGCTTAGATCACCCTGGATATTCAATGTGCTGTGACAGAATAGCATTAAAATTGTATAATGCAGCTGCAGTGGACCGCACACTGGACTTCAGATCCAAAACCCAAAAAATCAGAAATAGAAACGTAAGAGAAGCAGTCTCTGAGTCCAAAGCTGAGACAACCCAAAAAATCGCTGTATAAAAATCAGTCTTTAGTAATCACTATCATTAGCCAGCCGCAGCAGCACCTTCCCCTAACAGTACAGTTAGAGCGTATGAGCTCTCCCAGCGTCGCGCCCCGAACTTTATATAGTGAGTGACATCAAAGAATCCGCCGGTCTCTGATCTTTGGCTTCATCCTCTGCACATGTCATGCAGGCAATGCCCTTCTTCCTCCCAGAGTTTCTTTGCTCCATGTAATCACCAAATGCTCGCAGCCATTTTATCATCTAAAGCACACTTCGTTCACGCAATCCGCCGAAGTCTTACCAAAACCCAAAAGTTTTCGACTTATCGTGCTCCGAACCGAAGTTATCTGAAATATCCTAAACGAATTCCACTTCGTTTAAAAAATCAATTCACCCATCTCTATTCACAACCCTCCTGTGGTTAAACAGGTGATGACAACATTCTAAGGGCAGCATATTATTTCCCTTTGCCATTGATTAAAGCTGATGGAAATTTTTTAGCCATATTATGTAACTATGACTTTTATATGTGTTTGTACAATACACTGCAATATTAATGAACTGCAGTGTTTTGGACTTCACTGGTCTCTTATTACCGCCTGCCTTAATCTGGTTGTAATAGGAGAACTAACTTTGCAGACATGAGAGCCTTTCCTAGGCTCATTGCTGTCATTTTAACCATCTGGTACAGTTCAATTGCATTTAAGACAGGCAGCAATAAGTTGGCATTGAGGGTTCCCTGTCTAATGGATTTAATGCCACAGATGCCTAGCCACATTATCTTCAGTAAGTGACTAGAATTCTGGTAACCATTACAATCTGATATCGGGGGGACATGTATGAAAATAATTAAAATAATGTGGAATCATGTACCATGCGCTGCTATATTGTACATGGTTGGTTCTTATATTTACCCGTCACTGTAATTCAAAGTCATCAGTCACTATGTTTCTTTTAGGATTCTTATGTTATCATCTCTATGATAATTTATAAAATAAATAAGTATATAAATAAATATGTAATATATAATTAAATGTGCCTGGTGACTATTTCAAAATATTGTAATTCCATTTAATTTCTGTCTAATTGGATTTCATTTCTTCCTTTTCCCCAATGAGCAACATGGAAAAATTTAAATAGAAGGCTGAATTGTACCATTGCTTGTCACTGCATATTATAATGCTGCATAATGTTCAGGAAAGCAAAGCTTTTTTTGCATACATTCGAATACCTTAAAAACCTTTAAGATATTTTGCACAAACTTTCTGAATTTATAAATAAAAGAGAACAAACAAAAGATATAAATATCCAAACAATGAAAACAAATTTTTGTTTCAGAATTTCTTCTAAATATCTTGTAAGTGTTCAAGTAAATATCATTGTGAAGTAAAGAGCACTACCAATAATGATTCGCTGTGGTGCTTTGCTGCAGCCAGTCAGTGCCATACTATTGGCATCACATCTTTGCACTGTACTATGATGCCAGTAAGTTAGGCCAGTGATTGACTGCAGCGGTCACATTTTGGCAGATTGTAGCAAAGAGCAGAGTATAGGAGCATTTGAGCTGGATCAGTGGGATATTAAAGAGGTGAGGAGATTTATATTTTTATTATTTTATAACATTTATATAAAAGCATTTCTGTCACTGCAGTTTTATTTTTATTTTTTTGTTATGCTGTTCATCATGCTTGTTAAATAATGTCACAGATTTATAGACCAGGTCATTATGCACATAACGATACAAAATATGTGTACCTTTTTATTTATTTATATTTTTGGGGGGCGCAATTGCTGTTTGTAATTAGAAAAATGCAGTGTATGTGTTTTACTTTATTTTTTATGTGTGCATTTTTTTTTATTGTTCACTTTTTTTCTTCACAGTTTTAACACTTGTTCCGATAGAGGACTTGATTCAGTGATCTTTACATTGCTAGTACAACACATATCAGTACATGGTTGCACTGCCATGTATTGCACCTGTCAATCGTCCTGAGAGCACGGTCACGGTCATTACAGACAGCCCAGAAGCCTTTTTTAGGCTTCCAGGTTGTCATAGAAGCAAACGTCAACACACGATTGTGCTACAAATGATATAACAAAATTAAATTAAAATATTAATTAACTCTTTAATCATCCACTAATTCAGTATAGATTCACTAGTTGTACCAGTGCTGGTCTTTGTTTAAAATCTACCAATAAATGTTTGTTGCATGTGGTGCTTTTTTTTTGGCCCTTATGCCAAATAGCCCCCCCCCCAAAGGTTTCCCCCGTGCCCCCCCCCCATACTATTGGCATCACATCCTAGCACTGTGCTATGATGCCAGTAAGTTAGGCCAGTGATTGACAACAACGGTCACATTTTGGCAGATTGTAACAAAGAGCAGAGTATCGGAGCATCTGAGCTGGATCAGTGGGATAATAAAGAGGTGAGTAGAGTTATATTTTTATTATTTTATAACATTGATATAAAAGCATTTTTTTCAGGAGCCGGGCAACCCCACTAATAAACATCTTTAAGTATTCAACTTGTGGCCGATTCCTTTCACACAATTATGAATACCGTGCATTCACCTTACATTCCATTAAAATGGTCTTAAATTTTCAGCAGACAAATATTATTTTTTGGCATAATGAAAAGTGATATCGTTTTTAATGCATTATTTTTCAACAACCATCTTTTAATTAAAAAGTTGCAAATATACATCGGGCATAAAAAATAATCCAAATCAGTCTCAAACTTCATCCCTAATGAAATTTAAGGGACACTTTCTTCAGAAAGAAGTATTTTTGTTAAAACCAAAATTCCTGGAAAACTATTTTTTTAAAACTTTTTGGCAATTTTTTTTTCATTGTTTTATTATTACGACAGTCCTGTGCAATTAAAGAATAGCATATAAAATATTGTCCTTCTCTAGCTACAGATTAAGCATCTGAAAGGCAGGACAGACTACTCTCACTGTACTTTAGCTTCTGCTTCTCTCTATATAGTCCCATTACAAATAGCATGTAAATGACATAATGATTGCTCTTTTTTTTTCTCCTTAAATGCTTCTCTTAAAATTCTAACCTCCTCAGGAGTTTTGCTGAAAAATGATAGAATATGAGCGCTTTTGAAAATGGCATTGAAACCTTTAATAGATGATACGTTTTCATTTCATATGAAGCCATGTTTCTTGAAGCTGTAGTATGTATAGGGTAGCCGAGGAGGATTTTTCCACTAGAATGATGTTTAATTGTTTCCATGCATATGCAAGTCCTCAGACGCCTGACCACTACAGGCAGTCCCTACTTACATCATTCCAACTTACATACGTCCCCTAGTTACAAAATGGAATCTGATGGGGCGTGCTGACATTCAACACTGAGTCACGCCCCATGATAAAACCAATGGCAAGCATGCCATAGCTTGCACATGAGAGTATAGAACGTTTAGCTGAAATCTTCTAAAAAAGGCCACAGACAAATGTAAAAACTGTTCCCTGCACTATCCAATACTAAAAAAAAAGGAATTGCATTTAATAAAGATACCTGTTCCGACTTACATACAATTTCAACTTAAGAACAAATCTACAGTCCCTATCCCGTATGTAACCTGGGGACTCCCTGTAATTGTGTTTTGTAGTGCCAATCCTTAAAGGAGACAGCAACTTGTTTTTAGTCTTTAGTATGCACCTTTTGGATACAGCTTCATTTTAAAAAATGTGGATATTAGCATTTTTGTGCTTTTAGTTTCTAAAATCTCTTACCTTTTGGAAAGTTTCATCCGGGTTTACATACAGTTGTTCCTTAATCTGAAGATAATACCTTACGATGGATATACTGGGCTTTGTGTTCTCTATGAATTCCTTCAATAACAATACCTACAGCTCTGTTTTCTCCTAAAATAAGTTGCTTGGCTGTTTCGGGTGATTCTTCTGCTGCCATAAACTTCAGTACTCACTTCAGCCATATGTACATTCTTCTGGTCTAAGGGTCACATATATGAAAACTGTCTAGGATCTCAAAATTCACTTTGTGGCCCATAACAACCACTAGAGTGCCCCCTCATTTTTCAGAGTCACTATTATGAAATGAAGGGGAGCCTCTTATTGGTTGCTATGAGCAACAAAGTGAGTTTTTAACACAAAAAAAGAAAAAAAAAAAAAAAAAAAAAAAAAAAAGGGGGCGAAAAGAAAAAAATAATAAAAAAAAAAAAAAAAAAAAAAAAAAAAAGAAAAAAAAAAAAAAAAAAAAAAAAATAAAAAAAAAAAAAAAAAAAAAAAAAGAAAAATAAAAAAAAAAAAAAAAAAAAAAAAAAACAAAAATAAAAAAAAAAAAAAAAAAAAAAAAAAAGAAAAAAAAAAAAGTAGAACAGTTGTTTCATATATGCTCTTTAAGCATTTCAATGTAGCCAGTAGTTTCAGTATACACTGCCTCAGGTTCTCTTCTATGTGGTCAATATAACTACATCAGATTTTGTATCTCAAAGTTCCTTTATCACTGGTTGCAAAGTAAGGGTAAGGGTGCTTTCACACAGTGTTTTTTTGTGCATTTTTTGATGTGTTTTTTTTGCAGGAAGGCACAACAATTAATGCTGCACATTGCTGCACAAAAAACGCATCCAAAAAAAATGCATCAAAAATCCACCGTGTGAAAGCACCCTTCAGTTTATTTCAGTAATGATTTAGAGATTTGAGTCAGCTTCAACTGCGATGCTGCCAGTTAGGGCTTGTTTTCTCAGCAGATTTCAACAAGGATTTTAACATGGATTCCACATTGATTTCCTTGTCAAAATCCTTGTGTACACTGATGACCAATCCTTTCATTTCACTGCATGAACTACTGCATGTATTTTCCACACCACATTAACACATTAATTCCCCAAATTCTGTTTTTTATTTTTATTTTTTACAACAGTCACCATACAGTATGAATGACATAACTTTACTCAGCAAGTCGATACAATTACAGTGATACCAAATGTATATGTATTTTTTTATGTATTACTGAATTGAAACAATAAAAACACTTTTATTTAAAAAAGAAACTTTTTGCATCGCCCTAGTCTGAGAGTCATAACTTTTTTATTTTACTGTGTATGGAACTGTGTAGGGGCTTATTTATTGTAGGATGTTGTTTTCATTGGTATCATTTTGCGGGGGACATGACTTTTTAATCACTTTAAAATAAATTTTTTGGGAGTCAGGATGAAAAAAATACTGCAATCCTGGTAGTGATTTCTATTTATATTTTCTACAACACTTACCATGCAGCATACATGACATATAAATTTTACTCCATGGGTGGATATGAATACGGCAATACCCATTTTATATAGTATTCTTAATGTTGTAGCATTTTTGAAAAAAAGAGGGCTTTATTGTTAAACAATGTTATCCTCTGATAGCCAGAGCTTTTCTTTCTTGTATATGAAGGCGTCTAAGCTTTTTTTTTTTTTTTGCTCTTTCGCGGGGCGATCTGACATTTTCATTGGTTCCACTTAGGAGTTTATATTACTTTTTAATTACTTTTTATTCTATTTTATGAGCAGCGAAATCACCAAAAATCGCAATTCTGTCACTGCATTTTTTAGTTTTTTTTTACACTTTTCGTCATCCTTGTTAAATAATGTCACAGATTTATAGACCATGTCGTTATACACATGATGATACAAAATATGTGTACTTTTTTATTTTTGTTTTTTGGGGAGTGATTGCTGTTAGTAATTAGAAAAAGGCAGCGTATTTGTTTTACTTTATTTTTTATGTGTGCATTTTATTTTATTGCTATATTTACTATTTTGCCATAGGCAAACTTAAACTCTATCAGTTCTCTATCTGTTAAACACTAAAACATAACTTTTATTATATCTAACTCTTAACCTCTATACACACTATTTAAAACCTGATCTCTAACCTCATCATTTAACCCTTTTTGCTTCTGAAAGAGGGAATAACTCCCTTTCTATTATCAAGTCTGGTGGAACCCCACCTACTAACAGGGGAGCCTTATATCTATAGCAAAGTACTAGCTCCAGTAAGGGATCCCAAGCCAACTACTTGGGCAGTCGTCCCTAATCTCATAGACACAGAACAAATAAGGCCCCCTTGTGACACCGTCTGCAGCAGGTGACACTTGTAGACAGAGGGGAGAGATCACAATTTAAAACGTCATATCTGACCTCGCCGACATGTTTCGCCAGCTAACCTGGCTTTATCAAGGCTAAGAGGTCCGATCACATGTGGTCTGAGCTCACTTCCTTTTATATCATGTTAGGTAAACACCCCATTCAGGTGCTCACCAATTAGCCATCAGAGAATCCACATAAAGCCCACTCCCCCTTCCACGCGCACACTCATAACTAGTGTTGAGCAATTATTATCGACAAAGTTGAAATCGGCACAGTTTTTATGGTGATCGGATTTTTTAGATCATGCGATAATTTAGGTTAAAATCTGTGCATCATCTATTAAGATCGCGCCTTTTTCGGCGCTTCCTGTAATTTTGGTGGCCACAAATCAGATTACAGAATAGAGCAGGTGTGAGATGTTGTGTGCGACGTCATGACTGGGATGTTTATGGTTTGCGATTGGCTGGAAAAATCCACATGACCTCGTTTTACATAGAACAGCGTTTCCTGTTCAGCCTCAGTGTCTCTCAGCGTCTCAGAGAAGAAGGATGTGCGCTCTGCTTGTGTCCAAACAGCTCAGCGAAATTATTATATTTCTTCACAGAGAAACCTCTACTATTAGCTGTGATACTTACAATTTAGTTAGATTAGAGATTGGAAGATTTTATATAGTTTGGGAAAGAATTTTTAAAGGAGCATCTACTCTGTAAAGTCACGGGGGGGGGAGCGGAGGGTG